>JAFIRS010001747.1:0-300952 GCA_018342105.1 Gonioctena quinquepunctata | reverse complement strand
AAACCTCAAGTACACTTTTGTAATTTGACGGGTTTGTCCTATACATGTTTGTGATGTCACAAAGGATAAATAAATTTTTCCCTTTTCCCTCCCGGCTATGATTGTTTTACAATTTTTTTCTGTGTATTTTGCACGGGCCCCTTTGGGCCCCATCTTATAGTAAACACCAGATGATCAAGAGTAGAAATTAAACTTTTCTTTTTCAGAATTTTTAACAACCCATTTAACTTGCAAAACCTTATGAAAGTAAAAAAAATCAAAATCCACAAATAAAACTTTAAAATTCAAATACACAAAAATAATCTACAAAAGAACATTCATGCTAATCTTGAGTCTAAAGTAACGACAAGGGGACATATCAAACTATTTTCCATTGGAAATAAAAAAAAAATAACAGATTTGAGAACAGAAAAATGGGTAAATATGAATTTAGAACAGTTTTGTATAAAAATAATGTTGGGGTGTAGATATAAATTTTTAAAAAATAAAATTTTGTATCATATTTGGGGTTTTAAAAATGTTTTCAAGAAAGTGTGCAAAAAGTGAAATTCAGAGGGAAAAAAAAAAGTGATGGTTCCCGGGAAAAAAAAAATGAGAGTCAAAAAAAAATAATTTTGGAAGAAGGGGTTTTAAAAAAGTATCATCATCGAAAATCAACGCAAAAAAAACAGACAACAAATGTAACAACAATATCGATTAAATCCCCCAAAGAAACTCCCTTTTAAAAATTTTCCCGAAAAACCCCCCGTTTTCCAATCCAAATCGGTCATTTTTTCCAATGCATGCCCGGCCCCAGCAACAAGGGAACATCAGCTAACTTCGGTCCAGTACCCCATTGAACCCCCTACTCCAGGATTTTCGTGATTGCACGAACGGGTTTTAAAAAGGTATTTAAAAAGGGGCAAACACAGTGGAACGTTTCGCAGGGGGCTTTTTGGTTTTTTTTTTTAAAAACACAAATTTCCCACAGTGGGTGAACTTTCTTCGTGCCCCTTGATCATAATTAAATATAACCCCCAAAATTTTCCCTTTCAATATTCGATGTTGGCACCCAGCAAGCATTTGATGTTTTAATTTTTTTTGTTTTTTAATTACATTAATCCTTAAAGGGAGATATCCGGGAATAGGTATTTGGAATATTTGAAAATGTATTTGAATAAAAAAACAAAATCATTTAACTTTTTTTTCTGGCCTCGTTTATCATTTGATCATATTACAAGCTATTATTCCTTGAAACAGTAAATTGACTTCAAGCAAAACAACTGAATGGCGCAACTGCAATCCTCCTGAGATTTTAAGACGATCTGCTCTACATAGGCGTACCGACTGAGCTGGGGAATGGTAATAAAAGAAAGGTAAATCTTATATTGAAAGAGGAAAAGAATGTCATAGCCGGAGTTCATTGTTGTGATGAGTGAAAAGCACATAAAAAAAATATTAAAATCCTCATCATATAACAAATATTAAAATTATATATAAATATTATATATATATATATATATATATATATATATATATACCGTGTGTAACAGGATCATGGTACACCCCCCGTATCTCCTTTAGTTTTGGAGTTAATTGATTGAAATCTTGGATATCGCATAAACATAATAAGCGGCACTTTCTGATCTACGATTGATTTTTTTTCACTTCCGTTTCGCTGAAGGTGATACCAACTTTCGATTTTAAATACACCCTGTATATTATTACATTTCTGGAATCTGCATTATTTTCTGAATCCAATGATACCACATAAGTGATATTTCAAACGTCAATATTTTTGATAATTCAATTTTTAGTTTTCCATTCAAGTGTGCCATGATGGTTCCGATTTATTCCAATTCACCCGTCTAATGCTAGAAAAATCGAAATCTTGTCAAAAATACTGAATTGCGTTTTGTATGAGCAAATAAAGTTCATCGTAATCGATTTTGGGGTAAAACTCAATTTTTTCAGATGGAACCATATTGGTACCGTGGTACCATTTATTAGTACTATTAATAAGGAATTTATTCATACCTGCTAATAAAATGTGCGATAAATACAATCAAAATTACAGCTAAAAGAAAATAAGATAATACAATTACTTTGTTCTAATTTAATGCTAAGAAGTTACTGAGGTGGATTTGAAATACAAAAAATGAACACAAAACATTACAAAAATTGTTCGAAATGCTGTGCATTAACGTCAATGCACTTCTGAACTCGCATAGCCTCGAATGCCTATTGGAGGTAATCAGTTACTAAGGAGGCTTTGAAAACAATGAAATTATTCATTCAGATTGTCAAATAAATAGGTATTGGTTTATCGGTGTTTTTATTGTGTATTGGAAAAGTCTTTACATTTGTTGTTATCTTTATTCAAAATGCCCCACATTTATACAAGGGATGAAAAAGTGGACATGTTAATTATTTATGGGGAATGTAGAAAAAATGCCGTTGCGGCTAGAAACCTTCATGCCAACCGATATCCTGATAGACAATGTCCAGCGAGAAATTATTTTAATCGTCTTGAAAATCAATTCCGAAGAGAGCCTAACCATGATCCCGAAGAAAACGTTATCATTGACGAAGGAACGGAAATTAATGTTTTAGTTCGAATAGAAGTTGATAAGACTGTTTCTTTTAGGCAAATTGGGTTTGAATTGGAAATTAGTCACCAAACGGTAAGCAGAATCTTGCACAAACATAATTATAAATGTTTCAAATATCAATTGCACCAGCACCTGTACGAAAATGATTATGAACGTAGGATGGAATATTGCAATTGGATCTTACAGAATAATGTGCAGCCAAACAATGCTTTTTTGGAAGGATTTTATTTTCGGACGAGTCTAGGTTTACAAATATGGGATTATTTTACCGACAAAATACAAGGTATTGGTCACAAGAAATCAAAATTTATTGAGGGAGGGTAACTTTCAAGTTCGGTATCAATGTATGGCTTGGAATACTCGGTCGTAGAATCATTGGTCCAATAATATTTGAAGGACGCTTGACTGGAGATAGATACTTAGGATTTCTGCAAAATGAAATTGAGGACAGGTTAACTGAATTACCTGTCCATCTACGACAGGAAATGTATTTCCAACAAGATGGAGCTCCTCCCCATAATTCAAGAAAAGTAACTCATTACCTTCAACAGGCATTCCAAGAAAACGTTATTTCGACAAATGGTCCTGTGCGATGGCCTCCAAGGTCACCTGATTTGACACCTCTTGATTTCTTTGTTTAAAAAAACATTATCTATGCAACCGCCGTTACAACCCGCGAAGACCTGGAGTTGCGAGTAAGACGCGCAATTAATAGTATAACGGCCCAGCAATTAGCGAACGTTCTTCAAGAAACAGCCATGCGAGTTCAGAAGTGCATTGACGTTAATGGACAGCATTTCGAACAATTATTGTAATGTTTTGTGTTCATTTTTTGTACTTCAAAGCCACCTTAGTAACTTCTTAGCATTAAATTAGAACAAAGTAATTGTATTATATTATTTTCTTTTAGCTGTTATTTTTATTGTATTTATTGCACATTTTATTAGCAGGTTGAATAAATTCCTTATTAATAGTACTAATAAATAGTACCACGGTACCAGTATGGTTCCATTTGAAAAAAATTAGTTAAACCCCAAAATCGATTACGATGAACTTTATTCGCTCATTAAAAACGCAATTTAGAATTTTTGACGGAATCATGGCACACTTAAATGGAAAACTGAAAATTGATTTATCAAAAATATTGACGTTTGAAATGTCACTTATGCGGTATCATTGGATTAAAAAAATTATGCAGAATTCAGAAATGTAATAATATACAGGGTGTTCTATTTAAAAATCGAAAGAAGGTATCACTGCCGGCGAAACCGAAAGTGAAAAAAAAATTATTTTTAGGTCAAAATGTGCCGCTCATTATGTATACGGTGTATCCCAAATTTCAATCAATTACCTTCAAAGTTAAAGGAGATACCATGATCCTGTTATATATATATATATATATATATATATATATATTTATATATATATATATATATATATATATATATATAATACCCTAAATATATAGTGTTAAAACAAAATGGAAGTAGACACGTGTTTCGGGCTCTCGGCCCTCATCAGTACAGTGGAGAAGTGCAAGGATGAACAACACTTGGTAGAAAACGACAAATCAACGGAGTCAACAAACAGAAGCCAGCCGCTCATTTGTGATTTCGGTCAGCAGACCCTGAATTCCAGGGCAACAACCAACGTCACCACGGAGGCAGCTATAGCTACCTGCGTGACATCCGAGTCCAGGAATAAAAATATGAAAGAGAGTAATATCGAGGGACTGATGAAAACAAAGAAATGGAAAGACTCAGATGGACATTAAGCCTCGAGAACGTGTTAGGCTCTGGCCTCACATCGTCATATCTTGCACTTCTCACCGCTGATATCGTCCATGTCAGTCCTTGCACTTACTTCCACCGTACTGATGAGGGCCGAGAGCCCGAAACACGTGTCTACGGTTAACACTTTTCTCTGAGGGCTATGTCCATTAAATTCCCTCTATATATATATATATATATATATATATATGATATATGTTTATATATATATATATATATATATATATATATATATATATATATATATGTTATATTATGAGTTGGAATTCCGAGATACAAGTCGGAATTCCGATATACAAGTCGGAGTTCCGATATACAAGTCGGAATTCCGACTTACAAGTCGGAATTCCGAGATAAAAGTCGGAATTCCGAGTTACAAATCGGAATTCCGAGATACAAGTGGGATTATCGACTTAAAAGTCGGAATTCCGAGATTCAAGTGGCAATTGTAAAATATAAAAAGTGTGGCACCTCTATGCCTTCGTACCTATTCCTTCTAGATGTTCTTTCAAAATTCTCACTTGTCTTGATTCGTTCAAATCTCAATGGTTTTCAGGGTATTTTCACCAAGATTACAACATTTTATTAATGAAGCGTAAAAAATTAAAAACAAATGGAGAAATAGAAAGACAAAAACCTTCCCCGGGTATGTTTTTTTTTTTTCAATACAAAAATTCACTCTTTCAATTCAGGAAATGCCGGTCCTGTGGATTCAACTCGATTAACAAATTGTGAACACCCAATAACAAGTTATCATTGAAAGAACTACAATGTGGAAAGGTCTTGTGATTTTTGTCTTTCTGGTGGGTTTTTTGGGTGTTACTGGGTATGATTTTGCTTTTAATTCATTCGCTCAGGGAACCATCGAGTCAAACGCCAAAGTACAAATTAATGGCATATTGATAAATGCAAAGTGTAGAAAAGGATTCAAACATGTGCATGGAAGATGTCGTGAGGTGGATAATTAGGTAAGTATTCATCCATATTTTATTTCATAATTGGTACATTAGACAGAAATTTTGTATCCCAAGTAGCTTAAAATTTATGAACCCATTGATATCCGATTGTTGATTACCTAGGTAGCCAATTGCAGTCCTATACCAAAATGGCGATTTCGGTTTCTAGATTAACTTTATCTTAATAAATCCACCTTAATCATACTTATGCAAAATAGGAATCTAATCTCAATTTGAGAAGTAGAATCAATAAATGCAGAACGATTTATGGAATTAATGTTTTATACTTTGATGCGTGTTCAGTAGAAAAGGTTGAACTTTTTGTTTCAATACTTTTTTTTTTGTTGGACTTTTACACAATCGACTTTTTCATTACTGCTTTTTGTTATATTTAATCGAATATTCTCAGAAAAAAAAATAAACATTTTCCACCCTTTCATTTCGTGTCCCAAAAGTACGAAATATTTCAGATTTGTTCCCTTTTTTGTGGGTTCAAATCTCTATCTACTATGTCAACCTAGGATCTTTGAAAGTAGGTAGGATTTTTTATCATTTACCCATTATCGACTGTTCTAATTTCGGAACTATTATGAATTGGGGGATCTTTTCCTCTCATATACGTTTATTTTTGGAACGAATATGAGCTCTATGGAGTAATCCAGAGGAGGGTTATGGGCTTTTAGAAGAAGCTTTTAGGAAGGGGCAGAACTTAGTGGAGGCACCACCGCTGGGCACCTAGATTCCTGGTTCGCTTTTCTGGGTTATCATCTTCCACAATCCACAATATATAAAAAAAAATATTCTAGTAAGGACATGACATTTTTCATGAAAATGGGCACTAGTTAAATTCTGGTGAAATATTGTCATATCATGTAATTCTATTTTCAGACATGTAAGTCGACAAATTCAATTCATTCCTGATTGAGAACTATTATGAATTATTGAGGCAAAAACGTTTGTTTCCCAAATCAATTTTTCATCGCATTCACTGCCGTTGAAACTTCCGAAACGACAATGAGGTAGAACTTTGACCGAAACCAAGTATAAGGAATCGGAGAAGGAACGATTTACAAAAGACAACAGTTTTCACTATAATGTATGATTACCTGACACAAGATGAATTTCTATGAGTTTGAATAATATTATATTATAACTTATATCACTCAATAAAAAAATCAGATATAAATATGAAAATCTAAGTGAGAAAATAAAATAAAACGGAGTATGCATATATTTTTTGAACTATTGGAATTATTGGTTTGGTCCAATTTTATTGTAGATACTTGACTCAATGAAATTGTCTTGGAGGTCTATTGCTGTATCTCCAATAGTTGATAGGATATTAGTCATGAAAAATCGAAAAATACAAAAGGAACCATATACTTTCAAACTTTTTTTTCTCCATAAAATCGTTCCGGATTTCCATCACCGTATCTCTAATAGTTTAGAAAATGAAGCCGTTAATAAATAAATACACCAAATGGTCGCTTTGATTTTTGAATGGTACCAAAATGGAAAATGCTGTAAAAAAACTTTTTTCACAATTCATTGCATATGGGTATTTTTTTTTTATCTAAAAAATATAAATATATTCGACAATTATTCATAACAAATTGTTCATCTGATAAACAATTTGAATATGAATATTCTATGTATCTTGTAGAAATCGCAAATTATTAATTTAAGACAAAAACTTTTTCTTAATATGGTTTAAACATAAAAAATAAAAAAACTTCATAAACAACTGAAAAAAAATGTAAGTGATTTTTTTTCCAATCATAATATTTTATAACATATGAAATGGAATTTATTTTCAATAAAATAATTAATTTAACAAAAATTGTTTAAACAAATAACGACAAAAATGTAGTCGAATGTTTTTCATAGCTTTTCATATCTTAAAATAGTAATAAAAATTAATTTGATGAAAAAAATTCCACTTTTTTTTTAAATAATTAATAGATTATAATAATTAAAATACCGCAAGATATCTCATTGAGTATAGTTGTCAAATGGTCTCCACGTAGCAAAATAATTTTGGGAGTTTTTGTTTAACAATTATCCGACTAGAATGTAAATGAGAACTCTTAAATAACTAATAAAAAATCTTTTTAAAGGCAAGCTTTTATTCAAGTCGTGTACTAAAACGTATAAAATAAGTTTAAGTCATCGCTGACAAAGATTTAATTATTTTTGTTGAATTATTTGGTTTCAAAAAGCTTGTCGGCGAAGTTTTCATAAAAGTAGGTACCATTAAGTTGAGTGGCAGTGATTGGTTGGTACATAAGAACTTGTCAAAGTATTTGATTTTTACGAAGTATTCATAAAAGTAGGCACCAATTAATTCCATTGGACAATGATTGGTTGGTAAGTAACAACTTGTCGAAGTATTCATTCCATTACAATTCGCGCGACAAGCTTTTTGAAACCAAATAATTCAACAAAAAATAATAAATTCATTGTCAGCGATGACTTAAACATATTCAAAACGTTTTAGTACACGGCTTAGATAAAAGCTTGTCTTCAAAAAGGTTATTTATTAGTTATTTTATTTTTTGCTTTTTTTAGTTCGCCTTAATCTGTTCATTTCTAACATAGCATCGTTATTACAGGGTCTCTTTCCTGTAAGTTTTGAGCTGAAAGAAATCATGATCTCCGACCCTCAAATCGCCAACTTGAATCAATAGATTTTGACAAAAAATTTATAATCTCCGAACCTGAAAACCCCCACATACCAATTTTGAACCGAATCGGACCATGAAACTCGTCCTCCATTTCGCGCCACCATCTTGAATTTATGAATTTTGACAAAATTCCATGATCTCCGACCCTGAAAACCCCCACATGCCAATTTTGATTCGAATCGGACCATAATCACAAAACTCGTCCGCCACCTTGGAGCTGACATCTTGAATTTACGAATTTTGACAGAAATTCCATGATCTCCGACCCTGAAAACCCCCACATCCCAATTTTGATTCGAATCGGACCATAATCACAAACTCGTCCGCCACCTTGGAGCTGACATCTTGAATTTACGAATTTTGACAAAAATTCATAATCTCGACCCCGAAAACCCCCACATCCAATTTGATGAAATCGGACCATAATCACAAATCTCATCCGTCATCTTGAAGCCGCCATTTTGTTTTTTTCTCTAACAAAAATTCCATAATGCATATCACCGGAGTTATGAATACCTGCCAAATTTCAAATTGATCGGACGACTAGAAGTCGGTGAAAATTCACTTGCAAGATTTGACCCTAACGAACTAACCAGTGAAACTAAATAAAAGCTTGTAGAATAAAATAAAATAACTAATAAAAAAACTGAAGACAAGCTTTTATTCCAGCCGTGTACTGAAACGTATAAAATAAGTTTTTTCTGTGACGTGAAAAAAGTTTGACATTTTTTCTCTGTTGACAGGTAACAAAATATCACTTTTTATGAAATTACTTTTTCCCCGGGAAAAAAGTGAGTACTTTTTTCCCGGATATATATACACATAAGTAATGGTTGATATTTGATTCTAGAATATTTTATTATACAAAAGTTACATTTCCTTTATATCAAAAGTACAATTATTAACTTGCATTGCATGAATGACATGTTCCTTGAACTATTCGCTACAACAATCAATTTTCTTGTGTTGAAATTATATTTTTTTCTGCCATGGACACAACTACCGTTGATGAACCTGGTCGCACATCGAGTGTTATTTCAGCACTGCCACACGTTCTTAACACTTTATTGGCTATTTCTGTCCTGTCGCTGAAGGGTATGTTGATGAATCTACCGATTCTTCAGCGACCGTTGATGATTTCCAACCGCCATGTTTCTTTAGTCTCATCAAATCTCCCCCAGATTCAACTAGAAGGGTAGCAGACGAACTTCGAAATGAATGACCTGTATATGAGTTAGCATTTTCAAGTTGAAGAAAAGTAGCTACTGTTTCAGGTACCTCATAAAACTGATTTTTACCTACAACCTGATCGATACATTTTCCATTGCGATATGCATAAAACAGGCGGCGATCCATTGCTGCTGCTGCTGGACTATGTACATTCGGTAAAATTTAAATATTCTTCAGTAACTACAGATCTCCTGATTCATCATTCTTTGTTTGCTTAAGCTTCACAATATAACGTTCCCGAATCTTCAATATCATCTAATGTTACCTGGCTAATTTAAATCCCCAAATTAGCTATCTGAATGAAATGCAATTCAATTTCAGAATTTCTTTGTTAGGCCTCGAATATCTATCAGGTAGTTCAATTCAGCGTGGCTTACGATAGTTGTTTCTGTTAGCTTCAAAAACTTATTAATGAGTTTCAATTCAAATTTTATAAATTAAAACTTTCTTCATCGGCATTTAAATCACTTATTTGTGTACTCGTAAAAGTCGCAGCTTTCTTGGGCGTGTAACCTTTCCCATTTTGTTTCAGAAATGTAATTAGTTTGAAATATTTTGAAATGTATACATTATTATTGGATTGTAACGTACTTTTAATTAGTGAATAATTCGAGCACACTGTTGATGGCTTTTGTTGTTGTGCCAGTTCCGAAAAATAAGCCAATAACACCGTCTCCGAAAGAGAACTGCATGTCTTTTTTATCTTCCATTCCATAAATCGTAAATTTTCCGCGATTTAGCTGGCAATAATTTTTGTAACGCTGCTTTCGCTACATCTAGTAACTTCGGTGGAGTCAGAGAAAACTCGGAATCAGACATCTTTTAACTTTATATTATTCAAAATAACTACTAAACAACCACTAAGTTCGCAATTTTTCAATCAAATCACAGAATTGACAGATATTTGATTACTTTAAAGGTTTCCTTAGCAACGCAGGTCTAATTGTTGCTATAAGGACTACAACAGCCTACCAGTTTAAAAATTCAAATTTCACATCGATAATTTTCTGAATTTAATATATTGTAATAATAGTTTTTTCAATATCAAATCGTCGTTTTTCCCGTCACAGAAAAACATTGTGTATTATACACGGGAAAAAGATTAGATTTTAGCTCTCGTTTTTTGACATCACAACCTTAATTTTTTCCCTTGTATAATAAACAACTATCAAGTCATCGCTGACAATGATTTAATAATTTTTTGTTGTATGATTTGGTTTCATACACTTATTTTGAATCGCAGTAGCAAGAATTAATACATTTTTGAACTTGTGAACCAGTCTATCCACAACTATTGTTCTTTGTTAAGTTTACCAGGATCCTGAAGTACTCAAATAAAGTAACAGAAAGGAAAATAAACCATTAATCAGAAAATATGTAACGAATGCATCTATGACCTTCTCGACTTATTTTGCGTATGTCTTCGTTTTCATCGTTATAATTGCAGTAATCTGATTATGAACACCTTTTGATATCAAATGAATGATGAAATAATTTTATTTCCCAAAGTGACTGTCTTTATACTCATTCTGCACATGTTTTACTAGTTCCATGGCTATTTATCTCAGATATGATTTGTTGAAATAACAGATGTTAAAAATCAGATGTGAATCATCTCGACTGAAGATAAACTTTTCACTAGAACACCGTTATATTTCAACAAATCAATTTATCCCATGACAGGTTTTAATATCAAAATTATACATTTTCAAAATAAATTTTCTCAGTTATGATTGCACCAAATTTGAAAAATTTAATATTGCTGAAAAGAGAATGACAATCCCTTTCGAACAAGGTGCCACACGATCCCCCTCCTCATTTAAATTTTTATAGAGGGTGCTCAAAATTCAGAGGGGGTGCAAGAAGGGGGTAATATTTTCATACTGTGAATTGTCAAATTGACAATAGAAATCTACCTGTTTTTTTAAACAAATACATAACAACGCGAAAAATGAATTAATTCCATACCTATGGATACGGAATCGAACCCGAGCCTCCCGGGTGAGAGACTGATGCGGTATCCACTAGTCCACGAGAATCATTATTGATGTTATGAAAATAACGGATTTCAATTATTCATTGCCTTACTTGAGAATCTGAGGTTTTTAACGTGAAAAAGGTATATTTCAATTATAATATCGAATTTCATGTTTCCCTATATAGGAATTGAATGTGTTACATATAATTCTGACAGGACTTGAGTGTCGTTTTATCGCAGAACAATATCGAATCCACTAGTGATGTTATCAGTCTAAAACAGCGAGAAGACTTTTTATCACTATAAAACTGACCTGATTGGTTCTCTACTTTGAAATTTTGGCCATTTGATTGGTTCAAACATAATGAGGGAAATCACCGTATCTCTAATGGTTCAGAAGATATAGCCGTTAATAACTAAACACATCGATTGGCCGTTTTGATTTTTAAAATGTACCAAAATGAAAAATGCTATAAAAAATTGTTTGTTCCCATTTTATTGCATATAGTTATTCTTGTTATTTTATCTGAATCTAAAAAAAAATTATTTGACGATTGTTTATAACAAATTGTTCATTAAATAAACAAATTAAATCATCATATTTTTATATCTTGTAGAGAATCGCAAATCATGAACTCCGTTCCTGAAAGTATAAAGAACCTCAGAATTACTTGCTTCAAGTCTGAATATAAAAACACAAGTCTAGACAGTCCCTCACCTCGCGGCTCAAAAAACTAATGAGTATAAAGATAATCATCCCTTCGTTTCTCTCATTTTCTATTGTCAATCAGGTTACGTACGACAATGTCTTCCTTGGCACACTGTATTAGGGTTAAGTGGAAGAACATTTTCGTAGTGAAGCTACTGTTTCCCTACAGAAAATGAACTTCGCCCTTTATTTTCAGAAATCGCTTTGTTTTTTTTTTTAACCACTTAAATGAAATATTTATGTTTGTATGTATTTTTTTTTTATTGCTTTATTTAACGTCGGCCTGTTTCTGCGACCAAGGCTAAACACCAACGTCGGTAAGCACACTCCTCCCAACCGGAAATTTTTCCAAATCCTCTGTTGTTTGAGAGGTAGGGTTCTTCAACGAGCTCAACTCTATGAACTCGGGACTGCCTTCTCAACTCACGTTAAGTTGGCAGTAGTCCCGGAGACTGCATATCTATCGTCTTATCTCGTGCTCATTGATAAGACGCCTGCAGCTGCGAATATGCTTCTACGCTACAGTTGTAAGGGCATTTTACGCGCACCTTCTTCGTCTGGTGGTCACCCATTCAAGTACTCAACGCGCCCAACGTTGCTTGGCTCAATATCGTTGAGACACTCGTCAACCTGACCGCAAAAATGTAGGATTCCATAGCTACACTCACAAAGCCAATAAGCAACGCTCGTTTGTGCTCAAAGGCATGGACAGTGGACCCAAAATAGAAGAAATGTCTAAGTGGCTCAAAGAGGAACACACCCTGGACACACTTAGCATTTATAAAATAAAGAAAACCGAGAGACCTTTATACCTCGTGATAACAAATGGAGAAATTACTCTCTCTATCCTAAAGAGAAGAATCAAATTTCTGCAAAATACGCTCATCGACTGTGAAGTCAGGAAAGCTGATACAAATCTCACGCAATGCAGGAGGAGCCAGTGGTGGAGACACGCGGCACCTAACTGTAACCTTACACCCAAGTGCCTAAAATGCGCTAGCGAACACTTTACAGCAACATGTCAGAAAAGCCCGGATGTGCCAGCCAAATGTGTAAACTGCAAGCTGGACCATTCCGCAAATTATAAGAAATGCGTAGCCTACTTGAAAAAGCTCGCAGCTCGAGAAGAGCAATCCCAATCCCACCCCTCAAGTCAGAGAATGGAAACAGGGAACCTGAGAATGAACATGTACTCAAGAACGCCAGCCAACCCCCAAGGCCAGGGGGGTAAAGGCGCTTCCACTTGTATAGAACAACGAAAATACTCACAGAAGAATCAAGAAACGCGGCAACTCGACCTGAAGTGGACGATGGGAATGGCCCACCCCCGCAGATTTTGGTTTATGACTTACTAAATGAAATTAAAAATTTAATTTTAATTACTTCAAAACAATCGGAAATATTGGCAAACATTCGGAATGTCATACTTTCACTAAAACAGCTCGCCGCCTCGCTGACGGCGGTGGCCCCTGGGAACATGTGGAAGGGGGCGGCATGAGCCGCCACTGTTTCCCCATGGTCCTGGGGGACTGCAGGCGCCGGTGGGGGCGACCAGTTGGTCATTATAATCCCAAAAAATTACCGCAAAACAAAATACTCAAAACTACTTCGAAATTCTATCAACTCAATTCCTACAAAATTCTATTAGCTAAAAACATATACTCAAAGCACAACCCTTGATACACAAAATACACAAATACAATATTACACAAAACTCAAAACTTCTACAACAAAATGCTCAAAACTCCTACAAAATTCATTAATTCAAAACCTTTACTCAAACCACATCAAACAACCCCAACATTCTCACCCTTCACCAGGTTTTTTGGAACGTAGTTCCTTATCGCGCGTTGCGAACGGGGGCTAGACGGAATAAATTAAGACCAAAAAGGATTTCGCTATGGTTCTAAGCCGTGCGGCGTGCGCGTGTTCCTCTGTCTCTCTCTCTCTCTCTCTCTCTCTCTCTCTCTCTCTCTCTCTCTCTCTCATAGAAAGCAAGCCAGTTATTTTCGTTTCGTCTTTCTATTTCACATTGAACAGTGTGGTGTCGCGACGATTATTTTTGTTGAGTGTATACAGGTTTTTTGTACATAATAAATAATAAAAAATGATAACAATAATGAATCCTGACAGTGTTTCTGCACAAGTTCCGGATATTGCTGATGGAGTTAGGTAAGTAGAGATTTTATAGAGATTATGTATTTTTAGCAAGTACGCATTATAACCTCTCTTTACTATTGTGCTAACCAAGTCATACGCGTTATAATCTCTCCATTATTGTGTGTTTAGCAAGTGTACGCATCATAACTTTAATAAATTTAAAAGCAAATTATATTTTAATATTACAATATCAATGCGTATGTATTTAGCAAGCCGTGCGTGTTCTAACCTATACGCTGTTGTGTTTACGAAGTCGAGAAGTATATATATATATATATATATATATATATATATATATACACACACTCTGTTGTGTTTACAAAGTTCCGCGCATCTATGACGTGTACGGAAGAATAGACAGACAGAGTGCATATATATATATATATATATATATTTTGGGGTATAGTGGGTTCTTGAATCTTGGTGATTGTATTTTTGAAGTTTTCTTGGGTTTCAGATTCGTTTGTATTAAAATGAGAAGAAAATTACATTTATTTAAACGTTTCGCCCTCGTTCGTATATATATATATATATATATAATATTATTATAACTTAAAAAAAAAAAAATTACAATTCCTTCACTAATTAATCGAACGGAACTTCGTTCCATCCGGGTGTCCCTTGACACCTCTCAAGTTTTTATTATTATTTTCCTGGAAATATCCACAAAAACCACACACGCAAACCAAATTCATTCATAATAAATCTAATACTAGGTCAAAATTCAGTACAAGCGCAAGCAGGAGACTGAAAATTAAACCCAAAAATTAACATGGACTTTCTGAATGCTCAAGAGAAACAGCCCCAAAATCTGCTGGGATGGACTCATTTCCTCGTTCATACGTAGGTATCGGTCCGTCTTGGGGCCGAGGCATTCGTTTGGAGCCCCGGAAACGGTGGTCCAGGGGGGTGGTTTGGCTCTCTCCGGACGTGAACAACTTCTTAGTCTGTAAATTGTATAAATGTATATATGTAGTATTAAGTTAGTATTTAGGCTACATGCAATGTAAATACAGAATAACAAAATAAATATTGGATTGAACTTGTGAACAAACAACTATTGTTCCTTGTTGAGTTAACCAGGATCCCGAAGTACTCAAATAAAGTATAACATAAAGGAATATAAACCATTAATCAGAAAATATGTAGCGAATGCATCTATGACCTTTTCGACTTCTTTTGCGTATGTCTTTCGTTTTCATTGTTATAAGTGCGGTAATCTGATTATGGAATACCTTCTGATATCAAATGAATAAATTGAACTTGATAAAATAATATTATTTCCAGAAGTGACTGTCTTTATGCTCATTTGACACATGTTTTACCAGTTCGATGCCTCTTCATCATTCTCTTTTTCATGTTCAGGAATCAAGTTAACTGTTTTTTCTTTATTTTTCAGCAAAGCCAGACCACCAAAAGAAAGGAAATGGATCGATCTATGACTTGGGCCTGAAAATTAATTTCCAAAACTAGTTCTGTAGTTAATGAAACCCCAATTGTTATACGATTTTGATCCTGGTTTGTAATTTCAATAAATAATATGCATACTTTTAATTCCCTTTGGAAAGGTAAAATCTGAAATCGATTAAAAAATCTTGATATGCCATTCTACTGAAAATAATGTAATATTGCAAAGGACAGTAATTTTGATTTCAATATCGAGAAAGCTACCATCTGCCTTTAGCTGCTTTATTATTTTCCAAAAGTCAAGAGGGCTATGTGGTCTTTCTCGAAATTGAAGCCAATTACTCAGAAAACTTATATCATACACAAAGAAGGAAGGAGGAATATATGAAATTATAGATAGTGGAGTGGTCCTTTATGAGATTTCCGAAAGAAAATCATAAATATACAGGTTTTAACGACAATCCTTCTTCATTTCAGTTTGTTTGATTATATTCGATAGTCTATTATATTCATTTCTGAAAAAGGAATATCTCAGTCTGAGAAGTTTCTTTGTGAATTTAATTGAGGGGTTGATAGAATTAATAAAGTAAAAAAGAATGTCTAATTTTCCTCACTTCTGAATTTTGGCATCTGAGTTATCCACGAATATTTCGGCTGATGAAAGCTTACCCATTATCAATCATTATTTAGATAAATAAAAATTAATCTCACATTGAAAATAATTTTGAGTTTAACAAACTGTGAGCAAATCTAGTAATTTTTTCTTCAGTAATCAATGAATCAATAAGCACCTTCTCATCTACCAATGACATAGTTATTGGAATACTATTGAACATCAAAAAAGTTAAGTTGAAAGTCGCATGGAAGTTGTATGATCTCGATTTTGTCAATTAGCTTATAAGTAATTTTCAAACTATATTTCTCAGATCGATCAGATTGCCAGAGATTTTCACTAACATTAATTTCACGCACCATCAATCATATTCCATTCTTCCTAAGATTGATTCCGACCCTCTTAAGTATATTCCACAGTCTTTCCTTCCGGAAACGTTGAAACCAACTATCACTGAGGATGGTCTTTGGCCGAAATCGCTTTGCTCCAATAAATTCATTATCCACAAAATACATAACTTTACTTTCGATTCGGAATCGTCGTGTACATAGCAGTGGTGAATTCTCAAACAGTATTTGGTTCAGCATTCCAAAAAAAATATGTTTGAGACAGCCATAAATATAATCCTCAATCAACGTGGAGTTAATTTACAGCTAAAAAATTTTGAATGAACTATTCTTCGAAGAATGTTCATTGCTGCAGAAATCAGAGCATGAATCCCATAATGAATCAGTACCTGAATCTGATAGAAATAAAAACTTATCAACAAAAATTTTAACCGACGGAAAAATCAACTGAAAAGCAAAAAATAAAATATAACTTCTTTGTCTAAATGATAATTGAGCTCCCAAACTAATGTAAGTAACTGATTTTGAGTCGGCGCCAAACAAACAATTATCGAAAATCATTATATTACTTTGAAAGAAGTAATCAAAACGCAGTCGTGTATCTCGCTGCCAACATTTTACGTTTTATCTAATTCAATTGCTAGTTTGTTTGGCGCCGACTCAAAATCAGTTACTCACATTAGTTTATGAGCTCAATTATCATTTAGACTAAGAAGGTTTATTTTATTTTTTGCTTTCCAGTTGATTTTTTCGTCAGTTTAATTTTTTGTTGAAAAGTTTTTATTTTTTAATTTTTTGTTGCTGAAATCTACTAATTACTACCTACTTAATTTTTTATTACTTCCAAAATACTTACTTACTTCAACTATCAACTATCAAATAATATGATTTTCTATTCGAACCATTTATTGTTATATAATATAAATTAATTTTGAATGTTTTGGTTGGTTGATTTCATCACTTTGTATATAATTCCATCCTTTCATAGAATGTAATCATTTTGACGGATGTAGGAGGGTATGTCAATGTCAACTACATATGTGTGCCAAAGTTCACAGGTGAAAAATCAATAATCCCCCATTTTTCTACCCATAGGGGTGGATCATTTCATTTCATATTCGTTAACGGACCAAAATTCAGAGGGTGAACTATCAATATCATTCATTTTGATACCCTTAGGGATGGATTTTGATGTTCAAATTGGAATGGGACCACCTTCAAAGTACACCCTATCCAATGAAAAAAGAATCATCGGAATCGAACCGCTCTGTAAAAAGTTGTGCGTGATCATACATAAAAAAATAATAAAAAAATATACGCGACGAATAGAGAACCTCCTCCTTTTTGGTTTCGTCGGTTAAAAATGAGGTAGGTAGCAGCTTATTTTTCAAAACTTTAGAAATCAATCATGAAGCAAGTTGTATCCAATAATTGTTCTCAGTTGAAAGTTGCAGTTTTCAATGGCAATGGCTTCACAATTACATTGAGCAGATTAAAAAGATAGGAATCTAAATGGTTTAGAAATATATGAGTCTACATCTGAATATAGTGTTGCATACTTCGCATTAGTACCGTTTATGCAATATCTGACATCTGTGAATGTGAATTGTAGAAGGAAGGGTATAAACATTGTCTAAAGATATCTTTAGACAATGGTATAAAGTAAAAGATGGTAAAAGAAGAAATCGGTTTTTTGGTGGAGTAGTGACATCTAGCGATGGAGTATGAAGTTTAAGAAAGGAAAGCAATATTTATAATCAAATTCAAAATGGCAAAATTTAAATTGCCATCCAGATAGAATGAAAATTCATACAATTAGAGACACTATAGGAGCAAAGATTATAATAGTTCTACGAACAAGATCCCGCACAGAACGGTTGGAGCGAAAATGAGATGAATCCTTGAAATTTACTACAATGTTTAAATGTCAGAAAAAAATAAAAAATCAGATGATTGCCCGATTTTTCTTAAGTGATTTCTGTGATGTAGGTAGGTACGTTTATACTGAATAATATACCGTATTTCATGATTGACACAGTCAAAAGCTTTAGACATATCACAAAACACTGCAGCGCTTATTTGCTTCAAGTTCAGACTGGAATATAGACTTTTCAGAAAGTGAAAGATTGCGTCTCCCTTACTTTTTTATTGGTATTTCACAACATTTCATAAAAGCATTTTCCCATTCATCATTAGCAAACGTCCTTTGTAATTATGGTGAATGTGGATCCATCACGAGTACCTATGTCGAATTCCTCAAAATATTTTCATGGTTGGAATTACTAGCATACTCATACTTATCCATTCCGATGTCATAACTTGAATTGATTTTCCCGTGTATCCAATTCAATTCACTTTTATTGTATTGTATATACCTGAAATTTTCCCAAATTCTCTGTTGTTTCGAGGTAGATATCTTTAACGTGCTCAACATCCATGAACTCGGGACCGCCATCTTAACGTCCCCTCCGAGGGACGGCATATCTATCGACCAATCTCGTGCCCATTGGTATGACACCTGCAGCTGCGAATATGCTACTACGCTGGAGTTGTTCGGGGCATTTTTAACGCCCACCTTCCTTGGCAGGTGATTCGAATAAAATTAATATCGTTACTATTATGAATTCGGGCGAGCTCGTCCCAAGTCAAGTAGAAATGGGTACAAGGAATAGAAATAAACTTTCAACTCCTTTTGAAATAACGATGCTGGAAGCGTGTATACAAAATACGTAGAGTGTTAGACCATACGCTTTGTTTGTGTTTCAAAATTATCAGAAAAAATATAGTCAAATCCGTTAGGTGTTTCTCCTAACAACTATATTATACTTTTTCTATTTCGCCGATATCACCATTTGTGCAAAATAGACTAGAATAAGTCTATCCTGGTTTTTCTGTTTTCCCAGGACTACGTCACATCGATGTCCTATTTGTGTAAAATAGGCTTCTTTTCATCAAATCTAGTAGTTTGATTGAGGGATTTCCTTCCTCGGAAAAGTCATTCAAACACTCCCGCTACTATAAACAATTTGGATAAAATAGGTCAAATGAACCGTATTTTATATTTTTCAATAATAATGAACTTCGTACGAGCGGCTTGATGTGATTTCCCTTCTTTAGGGTTAGGTACTTGAGGGTTTGGGATTCCCCCTCTAAAGACTGGGATTTTCTGCACCGATCAGATCGGATAATAATGACACCAATTTCGACTAAAAATGTTTATATTGACAGAAAAAAAACTTAAATCGTCAATATACAAGATAAAATAACGAAGTTATCAGAACACTGTCTAGTTCGGGTTCGGTTGAGTCCGATAATAGAGGTCAACAAGTAACTCTACTTTATCTAGGTATCTACGCGCCTTTTGGAGAAATACCTCATGACTCCCCCTGGATCTTTCTTAATTCGGTGTCAATTCCCCTTGCCTATTTCTTTTATAAATTCTGCGAGAAATGATATTATACAGAATGGAATATATTGGATAGAAACACCCTAAACCCAAATTTAACTCACCCTCGGGCTGATTCTGCCAGGTAACTTCGGAGCTTTTTTTCAAGTAATCCCAAATGGCCACTCGTTTTATCCGATCTAGTATTTTATATTATTTGTAATGACTCAAAATGCATTAATCTCGGTATTCGACACTCCTCGCGCTCATCTTTGAACGCCGTTGTTCCCGATCTATCGAAGTACGTAACGCGAGTATAAAAAACGCGGATATTCCCCGTGCGAAATATCTAACGACCCGGATATCGACAGATCTCTGTCGCGAATCCCAATTTCGACGATTTGAATATCGAACGACCTTTTTCGCGGGCTCCTAATGAATTTTCAGTATCAACCGACCCTCTTCGCGGGTTCTCAACGACCTCTCTCGTTTCGACCGACCCTCTTCACGGAATCCCAATGACTTCCTAGTCTCGACCGACCCTGTTTGCGGATTCCCAACGACTTCGTTTTTAATATTTCTTTGTCATCTCGAGACGCTCAAAAATAATCGCGCCTAACTCCTATGCGCTGCTATTGGTCCAAACGGACTCAGGACGCCTAAAAAGCTCACTTTGCCAGCGATTTTCTTTCCCGTGCGGAAGTTACAGAGTTTGAATGAGGGCCCTTGTTCCATTTCAGTAGTCATAACAATATTTAATAATATCGATACAATGTTGTAGATGTGTGAGGGCAACCGATTCGCGCAATACCGAAGTGTATCTTTGATTCCACAGAAGTATGTATGAATCCTTTATTTAGTCCATTTACTAATTTACATTTTCATTGTCAAGTCATTGCAATGGTTACAATGAGAACGATATATAGCATGCTTTTAGGTTAATATAGACTAAGTTTAAAAAATCAAAATATATATACAACACATATACACATACATATACCCAACTAATACGCACATACAAATTCAAAAAATATATAATGAATACACAAAATACTTTTAACATACTAAAACATTTGTATAACTGTCCTAACTAAATTGTTGCGGCCAGTATTTCAATATGCAATACAGTCCACTGATTTGGAGATGTTCGCAAGTTCATGTGTCCTTGCGATCCAGCTAGTTGTTTTAGATGGTCATCGGTCCGACTTCGAATAGTGAGGGGTTCGTGTCATCTGGCTGTAGACTACGACGTTTTGTTTTGGTTGCCCCGTAAAAAGGACTTGTCAGAACGCTGTCAGATCTGATAACCGAAAACCATTATCCATTTTGACTTGTAATGAATTGCTTGTAGTTATTGCAATATAGAAGTTTCTCCATTTCTCAGTATTATTAAAGAACAACGGGAATAGAATCCAGTTGAACACTCAACATAAATTTGGTCTCTTCGATCTGAATTGTGCAAAATTTTGGACTCTTCGACCTGGATTGTGAATGCAATGACTGGAAGCTGAGAATTCGACGGAAACGACGGGACGGAGCATAGAGTTTGGAACTGGTGGGAGTATTGCAGAGCGCAGCGTATTCACGGTGGAAGAGGAAAGCGGCATCAAGGAGTTCCACGTGGGAAACGTCGCAGGCGCACATATAAAAGGCAAATATTCATTGGTAAGTCGCATTCAATATTCAAAACAGAGGCAGGTTGTGAGAACATCTTCCTATCTTTCCTCATATCATTGTCACGGTCTATTAGTGCGGTGCCTGGGTGGAATTGAATCAATATTTCACAAAAAATCACAAAAACATGATGGACTTAAACGATCTCATGAGGAAAAGGGGTATAATCAAAGGGCAATTAACGCGGTTTGGAACGTTTTTGAAGGTAATCACTCCCGAAAAGGTAGGAAAATTACCGGCACGTATTGAAAGGTGTAAAGAGTGGTGGAATGAATTTGACATTTTACAGGTACAAATAGACTCACAAGAGCAGGAAAAAATTGTTTTTGGGATACATATCTTGAATCAATAGCTCTCGCGGAAAAGATATTATCAGAGTCTTCACGCATAACAAGTTCGGTTAGCTCTGGTGAAATAGTCGTAGCGGAAAGAAATGTGAAATTACCAACTATGCAGATTCCAACTCCTCAAGGGTCATATGGAGATTGGTTGGAGTTCTCTGATACTTTCAATTCGTTGATTCACTCAAATAAAAGCCTCACAGACATTCAGGAATTCTATTACCTAAGGAATGCGGTGAAGGGTGAGGCAGCGGAGGTTATTCGTTCGTTAGAGGTTTCAACGGATAATTATAAGGACGCATGGTCATTGCTAGAGGTCAGATTCGAAAACAAAAAAATTATTGCTCTGAGTCACATGGAATCGTTGTACAATTTCACTCCAATTATAAAGGAATCATTCATTCACATTAGAAAGTTTTTGGATGAGATCAGGAAAGACTTGAGGGCTTTAAAGTCGTTAGGGCAGCCGGTAGATTCTTGGGATACATTACTAATTTTCATTCTAGAAACAAAACTAGACCCGATAACAAGAAGGGAATGGCAGAAAGCAGGAAAGGTGAACACATTCGCAACTATAAAATAATTTTTACAATTTTTGGAGGAAAGGTGCGTACTGCTTGAAACCATAGATTTGAATAGGACAGGTGCAAAATTTGATAAACCAAGGTCTGATAAGCCATCAAAGGCATTCATGACCTCCATTGAAACATGCACGATTTGTAAAGAAAGTCATCCACTTTTTAGTTGCGAAAAATTCTTGAGCCTATCAATCAAAGGAAGGAGGGACGAGGTCAAACGGTCAAATTCGTGCTGGAATTGTCTCAGACAGGGACACAGAGTTCAAGATTGTACAATAAGGAGTTGAAAATTTTGCGGGAAAAAACATAACTCATTATTGCATGCAATTAATCAGGTTAATCAACACAGGGAAATAATCCACAAGGAAACGGGAATATCCCGATACAAAAAACTTCAGAAGCAAACACACAGGGTGTGTCGCAAAGCTATTCATGCATTGCAGAGGGACAGTCATCCGTGCAGGGTAACAATAACATAATCAATCGGGATGATTCAAAGGCTACTAGGGAAAGTTCAACGCATAATTATGTATCGAGGCAAAAAACAGATATTTTATTGTCAACGGCAATAGTTTATATCGCGGATAGTAGGGGGGATCTGCATCGGTGCAGGATGCTCTTGGATTCAGGAAGTCAATCGAATTTCATAACTAAGGAGTTTATTGAAAAGCTGCAACTATCACTCATTAGCGTTAATATACCCGTCATCTGTATCGGAAACGCACTTTCTAACATAAAATATTCGGCAAACATGGTAGTTCATTCAAAATTCAAGGATTTCAAATTCCATTCGACATTTCTTGTAATAAATACCATCTCAGATAGTGTCCCAATAACAAAAATCCATACAAGTTATTTGGACATTCCTGAAAATATCAACTTGGCGGATGAGAGTTTTGCTGTACCGGATAAAATCGACGGCATTCTAGGTGTGTCCATGTTTTGGCATTTGATCTGTGCAGGTCAAATTAAATTAGGGAAGGGAAAGCCAACATTGCAAAAGACTAGGCTAGGGTGGATTATCGCAGGGAAATTAAATGAACGGAAGGGGGCTGCAAGGGGAAGAAATACGGTTTGCAATTTTGCAGCAAATGATTCGTTGGAAGAGCAGATTCAACAGTTTTGGGAGTTAGAGGGATACAAAAAAATTTTGGGAAGAAGCTCAATGTGAACAAATTTTCAGGGAAACTAAAAAAGAAATCAAGAGGGAAGGTTTGTGGTTGACCTTCCACTCAGGTCAAATTTTGGGGAACTGGGTGAATCTTTCAAAATGGCTCATAGGAGGTTAAAGCATACAGAACGTAATCTAGAAAAAACTCCAAACATAAAAAATCAATATCATCAATTTATGCGAGAATATTTTGACATGGGGCATATGTCTGAAATCAAGGAGATGGGGTTGGAAGGTACTGAAAGGAATATTTATTATTTACCACATCACGGGGTGTACAAACAGGACTTTCTCACTACAAAATGCAGGGTGGTTTTTGACGCATCTGCGGCAACAAGCACAGGGGTTTCCTTGAACAACATACTCATGGCTGGGCCACAATTGCAGGATACACTCTTCAGCATTTCTTTAAGATTTCGTAAGCACAATGTAGTAATCACTGCTGACGTGGAGAAGATGTTTCGGCAGATACTTGTCAAGGAAGAACATCGAGACCTGCAGCGAATTCTATGGCGTTTTTCTGAAGAACAATCAGGCTCAACACGGTTAGTTATGGGACAGGTCCTGCAAGTTATCTTGCTGTTAGGTGTTTGCAGCAGTTGGGTTATGATTGTAAGGAACAATTTCCAGAGGCTAATCGAGTAATATTGAGAGATTTTCATATGGATGACCCATTGTCAGGGTCAGCATCAGTAGTGGAGGCATAGACTATGCGGGTCCTTTCGAAATTAGGGTTCATAAACTCAAGGGGCAAAGATACGTGAAGGCATTCGTCTGTTTTTCCACAAAGGCTGTTCACCTAGAGCTACTAGCTATGGATTTGAGCACAGAATCATTTTTGAACTGTTTTAGAAGGTTTATGGCAAGGAGAGGCTTGATTCAGAATATGTATTCTGACAACGGGAGAAATTTTGTTGGGGGAAATAAGGAGCTCCAAGGACTCTACAATTTTCTAAGGCAAGAGAAAACTCAGAGCAAGTTTTTTGAATATTTTTCTCAAAATATAATAAAATGACACTTTATTCCACCACGGGCACCCAACTTTGGCGGGCTTTGAGAAGCCGCCGTCTAATCTGCTAAATACCACATGAAAAGGGTTCTGGGTAACGAGAGGCTAACTTATGATGGGTTCCACACAGTCATTGTACAGGTAGAGGCGTGTCTAAATTCCCGATCTTTAACCCCCCTTTCCGACGATCCCATGGACCTAGATGTACTCACACCAGGGCACTTCCTCATCGGATCACCTCTGCCATCAGCTCCTCAGGAGGATTTGCGATACAAAAACTCAAATCAAATCAAGAAATATGATCATCTGATGCAAATTGTGCAGCATTTCTGGACCAGGGGTCCAAGGACTACTTGTCGTCTCTCCAAGGACGAACGAAGTGGCAATCAACTTCAGGAAATTCGAATATACACCTAGGAAGTATGGTGGTAGTGAAAGAAGACAACTCACCTCCTCAAAAATGGTGCTTAGCCAGAGTCACAGAACTTCACCCCGGTGAAGACAATATAATGCGGGTAGTGACAGTCCGAACGGTAAAGGGCTGTTTTAAACGACCTGTATCTCGTTTATGTGTTCTACCAATTGACTATAACTGACATTTTTTTTTTGTGAGAACAGTATATTTGAAGACTATTGGAAGCTGGAGCTTCCAAGGGGGGTGGCATGTTGCGGCCAGTATTTCAATATGCAATACAGTCCACTGATTTGGAGATGTTCGCAAGTTCATGTGTCCTTGCGATCTAGCTAGTTGTTTTAGATGGTCATCGGTCCGACTTCGAACAGTGAGGGGTTCGTGTCATCTGGCTGTAGACTACGACGTTTTGTTTTGGTTCCCCCGTAAAAAGGACTTGTCAGTACGCTGTCAGATCTGATAACCAAAAACCATTTTTCATTTCTGACTTGTAATGAATTGCTTGTAGTTATTGCAATATAGAAGTTTCTCCATTTCTCAGTATTATTAAAGAACAACGGAAATAGAATCCAGTTGAACACTCAACATAAATATCAACTCGAAACAAACAAAATGAGGAAGTGGCTACTAGGTTTTTATTGATTAAGAAAATATGATTCTAACTTTGTCTTGAAGGATGTTGAAGATCTTAAACGTTTGATCTCTTCTGGCAGATTATTAAAGCTATCAAGTCCCTTGAAACAAACAGAATTTTGGGTATGTGTTAATGTGACTTGTTGAATATGGAAGTCAGTTCTGAATCTTGTATTGTATCCGTGGATTTGGTACCTTGTACATAACTTGTTCTTGTAAATATGTTGGGGAAATTTTATTTCTTATTTTGAAAATTGGGATTAATGTTTGGTAGAGGAGAAAGGAATTAAGTGGTAACCATTCTAGTTGCTTTAACATATCTCTTATTGGGGTAGTCTTTCGCAATTTAAAATTATGCGCATGGCCCTATTTTGGAGTTTCTGTAAACGAGCTAAATCATTTTGTTTCAGTAGATACATCATTGTATAACAATATGTAAAATGAGGGAGCACTGATGAATTGTACAGTATAATTTTTGTCCACCTTGACAAATATTTTTCATTACCCTCCACAGTACAACCGAGTTTGTTTTATTTTCCTCAACATTTCTTTCGTAATATTCTCGCTTTTTCATTCTCATAGTTTTTACTGCTATGTTTCTATTTCGTTGGTAAATGTCTCTGAGATTTTCTGTTCCCTTCTGTTTCCACTCTTTATAACAATCATCCCTGTTTTTTGTTGCTTCCCTCACTTCTTCATCATACCATCCTCTATAATGTGGATACATTTTACCGTCTTTTTGGTGCTATTTCATCATAAACCTCATACACTTTATTGTAGAAGTCTCTATATGTTTCATTCATGTATTAACTTTGGTTGCCTATACGTAGGACGCGATTCTGAATATAGTTTCTCAATTGTTTCGCTACAGCGTTTCTCTTTTCCTACAAGTTTCCCTAGTAAAATTCAAATCCACGATTCTAAATGAGTTTCTAATTCAAGGAGAGTTCATAAGTAGATAGATAGATAGATAGATTTATTTCACAACTTTACATTAAATGTTTGCTGCAAGTCAAGAGTTACAAGAATTGTACAAGATATACATATAAAAGCCTTAAAAAATACGATATAAACATATATATATATATATATATATATATACAATATAAAAACGATTCACATAATAAATATTCTGATATAAAATCCTAAATTAATTATGACAAAATTTAAAAAAACATCTATAACAAGCACGTGTACGAAAAAATGAATTGACCCTGGCATGGTGACAAAAATGTATTTACTCAAAACAAAAAAGTTGCATTCAAATACTCCTCAGTGCTATAAAAACAGTTTTCCAACATGAATGACTTAATTTTAAGTTTGAATGACTTGGGGTTAAGTTGTTTGATATATTCAGGTATATGGTTGTAAAGGTTTATATTTGGGGAGTTTTTCTGGGACTTTGTTAGTCTAAAGTACGGTATTATGAGCAGTTCAGCATTTCTTGTATGATACTGATGAACATCCTGATGTTTCGAAAATAATGTTTATTTTTATGGATTTCAAGAACGGTGTTATAGATGTAAAGAGATGGAAGGGGTAAGATACCCAAGCTTTTGAAAAGTGGTTTGCAATGATCTCTGTACTCCGCGTTCATAATAATTCTTATGGCCTTTTTTTGTTGTCTGAAAATTTTAATGGATTGGGAGGAATCGCCCCATAAAATTATGCCGTTATTTATGTGTGAATGAAACATGGCAAAATAGGCAGTTTTCAAAGCATGAAGGTCCACTATTTTTTTTAGTTGTCTTAGAGCAAAAATGCTCTTAGAAAGCTTTACATTCAACTCATGTATGTGGGTTGACCATGATAAGTTTCCATCGAGAGTTATTCCCAATAGTTTTCCACTTTCAACGCTACTGTTACTGTTGTTTGAAGAAAATATAATTTCCTTGGTCTTCTCTTCATTCAGTTTCAGTTGGTTTACTGTGAACCAATCTGTAGCCAGTTTCAATGCTTTATCCGTATTTACGGATAACATTTCCAAGTTTTGGCCGTTTGACACTAAAGAGGTATCATCTGCGAAGAGAACACTCCTGTTCGGCAACATGAAATTGCTAAAGTCATTGACATAAATCAAAAATAACAAGGGTCCTAAAACAGAGCCTTGGGGAACCCCGTGTAAGACATTTTCAACACCAGAAAACGTGTCATTCATACCCACTGACTGAGTTCTATCCGTCAAATAGGATTTGAACAATTTGAGGGGTAGCCCTCTCACTCCATAGTATTCCAGCTTGTCAAAAAGAGAAACATGGGAAACACAGTCGAATGCCTTGGAGAGGTCACACAGTGTAATGGCCACGATATCACCATTCTCAAGACCTTCCACAATGTAATTCACAACCTTCAACAAAGCATCAGTTGTGGACTTTCCAGCTCTAAAGCCATACTGGTATTTGCTGAAGAAATTATTTATTACAAAAAAATGAACCAACCTGTTTTCAGGATAATTTCAAGAATTTTGCCCAGAACCGGAATTATTGAAATGGGACGATAGTTGTCGATTACAGATTTATCACCCTTTTTCCATAATGGCAAAACTTTTGCATACTTGAAACAGGTAGGAAAACACCCTGTAATTATGCACGAGTTGAAAAGTGTAGTAAGTGGTTCAATGATTACATCAATGATCCCTATTATTATTTCACTAGATAAGTCATAGCAATCCAGACATTTTGATTTTTTTAATGACTTTACTGCCTCGATAATTTCACACGGCAAAATGGGTTTAAGAAAAAAGGAGTTACATGATGCGGAAGTGGAACTGAGTAGATCAACCGAAGTTTTGTCCGTGTGAGGCAAACCAGATATTATATTTTCAGCGACGTTGGCAAAAAAATTACTGAAGCTTTGAATTGGAACTCAGATATAACCTGTGTTTTGGTTTTTTATTTAAAAAGCAAACCAGATTTTGTATGCAGCGTAATCATCCTCATTTTTCGTACAGTCACAAATAGCTTTTAAACAAGAGAGATTTTTCCTCATTTCTCTCAGAAAGTCATTAAACCACTTAACTGGAGGTTTAATTCGTTCGAGAACTTTCTTCTTTGGAAAACATTCCTTTCCGTAGTTACTCAAAATGTCTAGAAATTTGTTGGCAAAATCATTTGTGTCACGATTATTCATGGTGAGTTTATAACAAGAAACATTTTCCAATAAAAGTTTCAGCTTTAAAATATTTTTTTCATTAATTTGTTTCCTCCATACTGTTGGAGGTGTATTACTACATTTAGCATTTATGATCATGTATTGTCCGTAATGATCAGATAAGCAGGGCTCCGACACTCCCGTTTTAAAATTATCGTTTTCAAGATTTGTCAAAATGTTGTTTATACAAGATGAAGAATGGGATGTAACACGTGTATCCTCAAAAATAGTTATGTTGATATTAAATGAATTTATCATACAAATAAGTTCTTCACGTTGAGAGAATTTGATCTAAAATTCACATTGAAGTCACCGCAAATAATAATCTTGTGGCATAGACTAGTACATTTTACTAATAGATTTTCAAAATTAAGCATGAAAAGTTCAAAATCACCCAGACCGGACCTGTAACAGGTAATGATAATTGTCTCGAGGGACAATATCTCAATACTGCAGAACTCCGAATTTATCTCACTGTTAAAGCCTTCACATTCAATTTCTCTATATTTCATGCCAGACTTGATAAAAATAGACACACCGCCGTGTTCCCTTTTTTCTCTACAAAAAAACGAAGCTAAATGGTAGCTCACAATATTCATGGATTTGAGGGCAGATTCACTCAGCCAGTGTTCGGATAAACAGATGATATCATATTTCTTTTCATCCAGGAATAGAATAAATTGGTCAACCTTATTTGAAAGACATTGAATATTTATATGAAAAATTTCAAAACTCTTGTCAACCTTGCCACCTTTAACATCTTCAAATACAGGGTTTGTTAAATATAGTGTTTCGCGTCTTTTCTCCTGTGAAAAAACCGATTTACATATGCACCTTTTGGCCAAATATTGGGGTGCATTGCTTTGGTTAAATTGGCAAAATCAACAGAAACCTTTAAGGAAGAGTAATGATCCGGATACATTGAGTTAATTTTTTCCACCACAACTTCTGGAAAAGAATTAATTAAAATAGATTTGAGCTCTTCGACGGTTATTCGAGGATTTATTTTGTAAACATGCAAATAACTTAGGTAATACTTTGATATTAATATTATTTTTAACTCCTAAGGCACCAACTATAGGTTTGTTAACATTTTTTCTCCTGTAGGAAACTGGTGAAGTTTTCAGCATTCCCGATATCAGAATTTGCACTACTAATTCCTGGTACGTGACGAATAGAGAGATTAGAAGAACCCGATACACTAGGGTCTTCAATAGTAGCCACCTTACTGTCTCTCGAAGTACCGGTAGCGCCACAGTTTATAGCTAAAGAAGCAGTTAGCTCACTTGGCGTCGGCACTTTGATCTTTATGTTCCCGTTTGTACACTGCGCAACTCTGATTTTTATCCCTCGCGCATACCGCGTGTTACTGTGTTATTAATACTGACATTTTCCTGATACTTCGAAGAGCGATAATCGCGTACAGTCTTCTGCGCATCCTGAATTCTTTGCCTGGAGTGGATGTAACCTTGGAACATGCATTTGGGCCAAGTGAGCTAACTGCTTCTTTAACTATAAACTGTGGTAGCGCATTTTACAGCATATGATACTTGCTCAGTTGTAATTTGTTTCTTAGCAGAAACCTGCAATGCTGTTGAGCTGGAGTAGCGACAGCACTTGAAACTGATGTCTGTGATATTGAAGGTCGTTTAGAAGATTTCTTCATAACATTCGAACTGATAGTGGTAGGAATTTGAACCTCTATGGGAATTGAATTCATGTTGTTCAATCCATCAGCAGGTGGCAGACTATATTCATTTTTATTGTTATTTAATATAACATTCGTAAGCTTTAATTGAGCCTTCAGTGACTCAATTGTGTCTTGTTGTTGGTTAATAATCATATCCTTCTGTTGCAAGGTCATGTCAAGATCAACATTCATGTCACAACATGTTATTGATTTTTCACTTTCACTAATCATCACAATATTTTTCAGTGAGTTGACACAACTATTATGTGACATTGTACCACACTGAATACATGTTCAGCCACTTTTAGCAATTTTGTTACACTTTTTGCAAGCCTTTGTCGGGTCGCCAGACTTTATCCTACGGCGATCAACTGTATATCAGTATCATTCGCTGGCCAATAGTTTCATGATTATCTACCTAACAGAAAATATATAACAATCGCAGGTTGTTACAAGTGGATGTTTCATTTCCTTCTCATAAGGAATAGAAATAAACTTTCAACTATTTTTGAAATTACGCTGGTGGAAGCATAAGCACGATCCACTCAATTTTGAATATTTTAATTGTATGTATTCTATTGACTTAAAAAATATATTATACCTATCTGAAGCAACATTGATATGGAATGGAAACGACATTTTGAAGGTGAAGGAAACTTATTTTTTTTTTAAACATCTGAGAATTTTTTACTGAGAAAATAAGCAGAACACCGTACTGAGAGTCAATGTGTTAGGAAGTAATGACTAAGAGTTTTCTTAAAGAAATTCTATCGTGGACCGTACTCAGTTTTCGTTTTTTCATTTTATCATCTCTGAGTCGACTATGGAATTACATTCAACATTTCAATAAATGTTGAATTGTAATACAAGCTCCAATATTTTTTTTCTATGTGCCTTTATCTCAGAAGCTTCGTTCTAGTGTTATGTCCGCCTATGAATATAGAGGGCGCTCATAAAGTGTGGAATCGCTCCATTATCTTACGAGTTAATCATTTTTGGACAGGTCGATTCTATATTTAAGTTTTCCAACTTTGAAAACATGATTTTTCCCCCACCACCTTACAATATATGACGTCATCGATATATTGTTTTAATTGAAAGGGTATATTTTCATATCAAAAACGGAAAGCTCAACCATACCACATACGTCATATGTTACACTTCAAGTTACAGTATAAGGGAAACCAGTGTTCATATTTCTTAACATTCATTTAATCATTTATTTTGCAATGAAAATATCATAAGGAGTAAAAATAAAAAAATAACAAATGCTCGTACTGAGCTCCTTGGGTTAGTTGACGTTATCCAAGACGCCTGATGAATTCTTGGGTTACGTTTGACAACATATCTGGTGTAATTCGTTGAATTTCAGTTCAAATTCTCTCTTTAAGGTCTTCCAAATTGGTAGGTCGATTTATATACACTTTACTTTTTTAATAACCGCAGAGAAAAAAGTCCATGGGAGTTAAATCTGGGGACCTAGCAGGCCATTCACTCTGACCGCGTCGTCCAATCCAACGATTGGGAAAGGTTTCATTTAGAAAATATCTAACCACTCGAGCATAATGTAGATCTGCTCCATCCTGATGGAACCAAATAGTAGAAACCATTCGACCAGGTTGATTACTGTCTGGAAATGTTACAGTTAAATATGGAACTACATAAGTTTGTAACATTTCCAAATAATGTTCACCCGTCACAGTACCGTAAAAAAAATATGGTCCTACAATGGTATTCCTAAGAATCCCAGGCCTCACAGTTATTTTTGGGTATAAGCTTCCATCGTCCAATTGAGATTTTTTGTTGCTCAATAACGACAATTTTGCGTATTCACGGTACCGTTTATACAAAAAGTTTTTTCGTCGGAGACATTAAATTCAAAGCCATTATTTTGATTACACACTTCTTGCATAATTTCTCAAAACTCCATGCGTATGGATGTAATTTGGCTTTTCTTAGAATTTTCTGCACAGCACCACGACATATGTCATTGTTGTCAGATAAAGTTGTAATTGAACAATGAGGATTTTCGTCAATTCCAAGTAATACATTCAATTGAATGTCTTGGGCAACGGTAAGCCTGCCACTCTTAGACTTATCCCTAACATAGCAAATCTCATTAAATGTATGTAATATTTTGCTTACCGTCGATTTGCTTATTGGTTCTCGATCAGGATATTTTTCATTAAAATGTCACATACTTCTGCCATACTTCTTTTACGATCGCTGTTATCTAAGATCATCAAAACTTCTATTCGCTGTTTCTCTGGCAGCACCATCGTAATTTCAAATAATTTCTTTTAGGGTAATATTTTCCAGAAAGGTATTATTGAAGACTTATAAATCGATATGCTACACATAAAATCAATTTAATACTGACATATGCAATGGTAACTAAGAACTTATTGTATGGTTGCTAAGGGCTTTCAGATGTTTTCATAGCCTACTCAAGTTTGGCAATACACTCGTACTAACTACTGAGTAATTCTCAGGTTTTGCATTGCAAAATAAATAATGTTTTTTTTAAAGAAATATGAACACTGGTATCCTTTATACTTAATATACTGTAACTTGAAGTGTTACATATGACGTATGTGGTATGGTTGAACTCAGAAAAATATGGGCTTTCAAATTCTTATATGAAAATATACCCTTTCAATTTAAAAAATACATCGATGACATCATATCTTGTGAGGTGGTGGGGAAAAAATCTTTTTTTTTCTAAAATAAAAAATCGACCTGTCCGAACTTTACCTCCGAAAATGATTAACTCGTGAGATAATGGAGCGTTTCCACACTTTATGAACGCACTGTATAAACAGCAACAGGTATTCGAACAACGAATAGTGTTATTAAACCTACAGCTATTTGGAGCTTTAGCTGTGTTCCTTTGATACCATCTGTATCCTCCATCTATTGCTACCCATGACTTGAAAGAAGTGAGACAAACCACAATAAAATCTGGCGCCTGAGATTCTTGTTCAAGGACGGAACATATTCCTGAACATGTTACCAGACATGGATTTTTTTATCGGTATAAATTTAAGCTATGTGTATTTCAAGAACGAATCCTGAACCAAAATATCTGCCGCTTCATCTGAAACATTTCTCGTCTCAAATATAAAAAATTGTTTCCCAGTTCGTCATTCGCTACTCTGAAATTAATATAATTGCCTATTTGCTCAATGATCATGTATCTTTATCTTATCACTTATTTATTTTTTGAACGACTAATATAGTTTAATCATACTTTCCGCCAATTTTTCATCACCTGTTAATCTTATCTGTGATTAATCACTTGTGGTATCCAGAATACTTGATAGAAGCTCAGTTCAATTATAATCAAGAATATTGTTTCACGGATCGAAACAATAACCAAGAACGAAATGTTTTCCAACAATTCATCAATGCTGTTAGTCTTCATTATTGTGTCTTTACTAACTGTAGCTGTCTTGGCCACTGTGAATGGTTCTTTTGTTCTACAAAGTATAATAGCAGTGCCATGTCAACCTGGTTTTGTCAAGGTGGGGACCAAATGCGTGAGGAGATTCTGATAAATGGTGAGATTTTTTCGAAATAACTTTATTACACTCTCAAAAAATGTTCATTATGTTTGATATGCTGGATATCATAAAAATTGAATTAGAGATAATAAAATTTAAAGGGTATATCAAAATGGGGTGGTAAGAACATACTGAATCATTCATGTTCGTCCTTGTCTTGGGTGGTATTATTTTCCAAAGACCATTCCTTGAGATGAGCAAAAACATGGGATCTATTCCTCAGACTCTCCTTACCCGGCCTGGAACTATTTTTTTACAAAGAAAAAAGATTCGGTCCAAATGGATTTTTTTTATTATCTTCAAAACAACTGATCGGTGTTTGTTGAATTTTCAAACCAACTATCAATTACCAGAAAAAAGTTGTCAAGACATTTTTCAGTAAACACTCAGTATAGGATCCCGATATAAAACGACCTTCACCGAGATGTTTATTTGATGAAACGTATTTTATATTTAATTTAATATGTCAATAAATATATTGCATATGGGTTGCCTAACAAATTTCAGTCCAGGATATGATTAATTAATAAAAAAAATTATTGATGCCCCTTTTTAGCCATTTAAAGCACGCCTCAGCGTGTTTAAATCGAACTTTAAAAAACGCGCGTTTTTTAAAGGTAACCATGACAACATCAACAAATCGAGAAACGTAAAGTCTAAATGACAAATTTTTGATTATTGATCTGACAGGAGTACCTTGTAACGTCAAATAAAATTTTACTCACAATTCGTTCATTTATATGTGCTCCTCCATCCATTTGATGAACTTTTCATATTTTTTTTATATATATCACTGGATTTTCGCGGTATTAACCGCGATTCTGCCTCACTATTCAAAAAATCGATATTAGAATCATTCATTTTTGAGCTCTGGTGACAACAAATATTGATCTTTGGTAACAAATTGCAAATGAATGTTTTTCTCATTTCCACATCACGAATTCAACCTTCTTGCATTATTAGTTCTTATTTCTATTTTTTGTAGTAATAATACCAGTATATATGATTTCAAAGTGCACCAATAAAAAAAAATAACGTAAAGTATTCGTGGATAACTGGTCTTAAAAACACTTGCTCTATTTCGAGCACTCCGGCTGCGCCGTCGTGCTCGAAAAATCGCGCGTGTTTTAAAGCCCTTTTTATCCACTTATACTTTAATATACTATTTTTTTTTACATTTCACTGGTTTGATTATTAGACAAATTCTATATCAATCGAAAGTATGAAGCCCATAGAATATGCAAACGTTAGGTTGCCTATTCTTTTCCGGTCACAACTCTCGGGTAGCCAGGTATAAACAGGTAAATCGATACTAGCATTTTGCACCGGTCTGATTATTGAATCAAAATTAAATGAAAATAAGGATTATTTCATTATGAACACGGTGGTATAGGGTTGCCTGCGAAAAATCAGTCCCGAATTCCGGTTGTCAAATTTAGAAAAGTGAAATATTGCTGCGAGTGAATATGTGTGACTGAGAGGTCCCAACCAACCATCCCATGCGATAGAAGAGGACACAGCATAGCAGCTGTTTGAAGTCCGTCCATTTAAAGAAAGAGAGTGCGCATGCTATTTGTTCTCGAAAATGAAAAGGATAGCGATAGACTCGTATATGCTATGCATCATTTTGGAGTAGATTGTGGCTATAGTTACATTGTTGAAAAAAAGTGTTTTTTGTGTGATTCGGATGATGATGTAATTGATTTTAATGTTGAATCTTTTAAAACTGTGTATTAAAGTTAGCTTTTCGTAAAAGAAAAACTTTGAACTACATTTTGATTGAGTACCCAGTGCGACCTTGAATTTCAGTGTAAGCTAATCAACGTACCACAAAATATGTGTATAGTAACATTGACCATGTTCTTGAATAAATAGAATATGAACACACCATTTGACGATTTTGTGCAATGGTAATATATTTATTATATTATTTATATATATATATATATATTAATATATATATACATAATATATTTTATATATATTCTATATTAATATATATTCATTTATAATATATACTTATAATAACTTAGCGATAATCTTTCAAATGATCAACAATCAGTCTATCGATATCTTTCATTTTAGAACATACTCGACTTCTTTCTTAAATGCGGACTCAAGTCTATTGTGTCTTTCTACCATGGTGTTGCTGTTGACCTCTAGTGACTATATTTCATTACAATATTTCACTTTCAAATTCAGTATCAAAAATTCGACAACCCGGACTTCAGGTGACCTGATTTTTGTGGGATCAGTCAAAGCAGCTCCCTTATGACACCGACCGTGTTCGCATAATGAAATAATCTTTATTTTCATTTAATTTTAATTCAATAATCAGACCGGTGCAAAATGCTAGTATCGATTTACTTGTTTATACCTGGCTACCCGAGAGTTGTGACCGGAAAAGAATGGGCAACCTAACGTTTGCATATTCTATGGTATAGAATTTGTGTAATAATCAAACCGGTGAAATGTTTTTAAAAATTTTTTTTTTAATTATTAATTAATCATATCCTAGACTGAAATTTGTTAGACAACCCATATGTAATATATTTATTGACATATTAAATTAAATATGAAATACGTTTCATCAAATAAACATCTCGGTGAAGGTCGTTTTATATCGGGATCTTATACTAACTGTATTAGATTAGATTTACAATTGGACTGGTCCACCATGACTTATGCAGATCTATTTTGGAGCTCCCTAAGTGATTTTGAAGCGTACTGTCTAGCTTTGTCTTTCAAATGAGACACCACAATCTTGACAGCGGTTATTTCGTGTAGATTGTAGCCGATGTCAGTGTAGACACTGGAATGTTTCCTAGTCGAACGATAAAGGTTATTATGGTTATTATCTTGAGAAGCACATGAAAGAATAGACAGTAGGTGAGAGGAGGGTAATCTGGTCAGGGGACACAGCAGAACGATCTTCGGCGACTCTTGATCAACTTCATCAGCATATTGATTGCCAGATTCATCTTCTATCAATTGGTCTTGGAAAGGCTTATCTCAATTGGGAATTGGTTTTAGGTTCAGACTGTGTTTCTCCTTCACCATTAAGAGCTACGTTTTTCAGAAACACGGTTGTCATCAAGAAAGGGAGGCAGCCGTTGGCAGATCTTCTGTTATGCTTGAATATCATTCCATTATTTATAAAGAATCTGGGGTACCATCATCATCAAGATCTTGAAAGAAGGCTGCAAAGTTTTCGAAAGTTTTCAGCCAGAACTTCCATTCTTAGAAAACGTCAAGTATATGGGGCTAGCCCAGATTTTCACGATATTTTCAAGGTGCTATAAAAGAAAACGGAATAGCAATTGCAATATTTAGGCGAAAACAATAATTTCAGGGGTCATGGTTCCTCGAAGTTCCACAAAGGGTGATTTTGAAATGTCACTCCAGGAAACTGTAAATTGATGTACTTACATTATAGCTCTTTATACCAAATCAGTAATGCACACTCATTTATTTACTAATTTTCGATAATTCCTAGAATAAACACCAATTACTTTCAATTTGATTTTCATAATGAATGTCAAAAATCATGTTGGAATTGCGTTTTGTTCATTAAAATGTTGATTTTGTCATGTTATTGATATGCGACGTCTCAAAGGTAAATAAAATGTACTCAAATGAATGCAAGCATTAAGCATATGAAAGATAATCGTTACAACTTTTGTTACGAACGATCTTATAATCCCGAAGGACATATGTGACACAATAAGTTTACAACCCAAATGAAATGTTTCTAGGCTCTTTGGGAGTGTTTGGTAGATTTTGAAAATGTGACATACTTTTGTCGTGTCGCATTTCTAAGGTTACCGAACACATCCAAATCGAGACACAACTTCGGCGTGATTTTTTCTCATATGTCGGCCCGTCAATCGACAAAACTGACCATTTTTTCACGTGAAAAAAAGGGACACAACCTAATCTAACTTGGCTAACATTGCTATCCAAGGTGAATGCAAGCCAATCAAACTAACAAGTGAGGCTTCGCTCGCGGAATACTCACTAGCTCACTATCTTTGAAAACTATTGGTAACTCTAAGAGGTTTATTTTCAAAGTAGAGGTGCTTCAATAATCCTACATTTCATTATTATCAATTTTACGATTGTTTTCACTTCCCAGATCACACATGTATAAGCTTTAAACAAAACAAGAAATAGGTAAATGAAAATTGAAATGAAGTGCTGACGAAAAGAAGGACAAGTTGAAGCATATCTATATACCTCACTTTTCGGAACTTCAGAGGGTCATATATCACAAAAGTGTATTTTCCGCCAAAAAGTTCCGATTTCTGAAGAGTTTTTATCATTTCAGTAGTAGTAGTAGTGGTGAAAATTTCATGAAAATCCGGTATGCTCCTATTTACTTAACTAGTTGGTAACATGGCATGCATGTCAATAAAATGCCCAGATTAACGCAACCACCAATGATTGATTTCTGACATTTCTCATGAAAAATTAAATGGAAAGTAATTGATGTTAATTCTATAAATAATCGAAAATTGTGATTAAAATATACCTAGAAAGTTAAATGAGTATGCAAATACTGTTTACAGCCATTCACACTTTCCTGGAATTATGTTCCATAACCACCCTTTATGGACCTCGGAAATACCATATCTCCCAAAATAATTTTTTCGATTGCTGTGCCGTCACCTGTGAAAGTTTCTTGAGAATTCAGGCTGGCCCCATATATTTGACCTTTTGTTTTCGCACTAGCGATCGCGAATTCTATCTCTTCAAAACAACAGAGAACTGTCAAAGACTGAAAATTATGTACGTCAACTGCCAATCCATCATGAATAAAACCGAAGAAATTGAAGTCCTACTACACAAACATGATCCTCAAATAATGTTCTTCAGAAATTTGGTACACAAATCGAAATGTTAATTATATTTACTTTATAAATTATGTTTCTGCTAGTTTTTTTGTGAGGTGTTGTTATGATACTGGTGAAAAGTGACTTGGTTTATAAAAATTTAGAGGTAAAGGTAATGCGTCACAAGAAATGCATGTGGAAAGTTGAGCTGTAGAACTGTCATTCGATAGAAACAAATATTGATTAATAGCTATGTATAGACCGCCAAGCGGAGATATTGACAATTTAATCACTCAGACAACACAAATTTTGGAATATTGTACAAATAACTTCAATTATATTATTTTGTGCAATCTCTCTCTTGAGTACCACTCTGATTCAATGAAAAAATATGTATTGCTAGATCTTATGCAATCTTACAATTTATGTACGAAAAACACTCATCCAAAAATTCACTACTATTTTACAAAAATTACTAAGATGAAAATATCCAGAGCTAACCTCGAAGCAATGTCACCAAATAGTTCTCAAGGACGTTGGGAAAAATAAAATAGAAAAATTGCAATCTCACTTAACAAGGTAGGGCTTTGCTCCACTGAATACCGTAGTCGGAATCAATGGAATGTGTAGAGGCTTCCTCAATGTATTAACAAATGCACTTGACCTACACTGCCCCATTGTTGGAAAAATCATACCTATATGGAACAAACTTCCTGAAAAAAAAATGGATAAGTGATGAAACAATTCAACTGCCAAGCTTACAATTGAACAACGTTTCAGCAATAATGACTCTGAATCATGTACCAAATGCAATTTGGGTAACAATAATTCTTTCTATTTCATACCGATCGATAGATAGATAGATAGATATGGTTTAGATATACAATAGTATATATGAAAACAAAGATTTACATTGTTGTAATAATAGTAAGTAGTCAGGTATATAAGAATAAAATAAACAGATTACTAAAAAATATACAATAATCACAAGGAGTTAAAATCATGTACAAATAAAAAGTAATAACGTAATGAAAGCATATGAGTAATAGGTAGACACTGAGCGTAATATAATAAGTACAAACAGATTAATTTGAAAAATACTCAGACAAATTGTAAAAACACTGTATCTCATATTAAAAATTCTGTCAGAGAGGTTTTCCAGCAACAACCCAGTTCTAAGGGCTCCAATCAATATTGTGTTGAATTCATTTCATGAGCAACCTCCCATATTGAAAATACGCAACCCCTATATATTCCGGGCAAGATTATAAGTTATACAATTTTTGCAAATGGCACACTAAAGTTATATTTATTCCTGGTATTCATTGAATGGAATATCTTTGTTCAGTTTGAAGCTGTTTTTGTTTTTAAAAATGTATAAACACATTCCCAAAATATATAATGAAGTGAGCGTTAGTATCCTAAACTCTATAAAAATGTTCCTGCAAGAATGAGTATATTTCACAACAGCAATACATCTGATGATGCGTTTTTGAGAAATTAACACATCTCCTGCTAGGGTGGAGTTACCCCAAAGACAAATACCAAATCTAATGCGGAAGTCTACTTGTGCATAATATGAATTCATCATCTGTTCTCTAGTTAGAACATATTCAACATTTTTGAAAAGGTAATATATTGAATTAAGTTTGGAAATCAATGTTTCACAGTGTGGTTTCCAACTAAGAGTTGAATCAATCTTGATTCCCAAAAAACTGATCGCCTCTACATTGTCTCGAACCATACAGTTGTTGATGCATATATTAAGTGGTTCACATACTTTTGTCGGTTATGAAATGTCGCTAATTGAGTTTTTTCAGTATTGAAAAAAAAAAAAATGTCGCTCATTGAGTTTTTTCAGTATTGAAAAATAATTGATGTTCATCAAACTACTCACACGTATGTTCTAATAAATTTGTAATTTTGTACTATGTTTGTTGCTGTGGATTGAGATGATTAGAGATAAGTCATCTGCATACAATGTAAAAAACTGATTTTTCAGAAATAAATCAAGGCTATTTACATACATTAAGAAAAGACAGTGTCCCAGCACCGAGCCTTGTGGTACACCAACTCCACTGAAGAATATCTGAATTATATTTTTTTATTTCAGTCAGATCTATATGCTGTAGTTGAACGAATTGTTTTCTAAAAGATGATATCCAGCTTAGAGGCTGTCCTCTTATTCCAGAGTCATATAGCTTTGACACTAAAGTATCATGATTGACGCAGTCAAATGCCCAGCTCAGATCACAAAAAATCCCAACAGGACACTCGGCTGCCTCAATATATTTGATAATTTGACTATCAAAAGAGTGAATTACCGTATCAATAGATTTTCCTGACGAAACCCATGTTGTTTTTCTGTTAATTATTAAATTTTACTAAGAAATTATCAAGTCGTGATAAAAATGCGTATTCAAAAATTTTACCGTTACTGGTCTATAGTTTTAAGCAAAAATTTGAATTTTTTTTTAATATTGGAATATCTTACCCACTTTCAAACAGGAAGGAAACGACCTGCAGTGAATATAAATTCACCAAGTGAGTAAGTGGTTTTTTACAGAGGATATGATATTTTTCACTAAAAACATGGGTAAACCATCAGACCCGGAAAAACTTTTATTTTTCAATTTGTGTTTGAGAAGTGTTTCTAATTCATCTTCTCTATAAGGGGTTAGAAAAAGGAATCATATCGGATTACTCTGCAATCTAATACATGGGATCTATCCTTGTTAGTCAAGTTTTCAATTATTGTTTTGGGGGCATCTGTAAAAAAACTTTGAAAGATGAAGCAATCGAATGGGGGTCACTTATTTCTTGATCATCAACTCTTATTCCTAGGTTACCTTGTTTTTTATTTTATTTGATAATTCATCTATCACTTTCAGGCAGTTTTTGATGAATTGCTAGAATTGAATATTTTATTTTGGTAATATTCTTTTTTTACCTGGGATATCAGATCAGCGTGTTTTCTTTCAGAATCTCGATAAGCTGGTTCGAGAACAGGATATCTTTTGCATGAAAAGTTCAGGTCTTTAAGATTAGTGCTTGATCTTCTGACCTCATCATTGGGAGGTAAAGATTGAAATAATACAAAATAATTGAATAAATATACTCGAAAGCTGAATTTAAGTTTTCGATAAAATATAGAGGCTCCCAGTTCTCCTCTACTAATTCTTTTCCAAAACGCTCAACATTGAAACTCCTGCGATATTTAGATTTGCTACTCACAATGCTATTTCCTTCTAATTCTAAATAAATAGAACGATGATAAGCTATACAATTCAAAAACACAGCATAGTCCTTCATTACTGAAATTGATAAAAATGTGGTCGATCATTTTACAAGTGTATTGTGTTACTCTAGTTGGCCACCCAACGAATGGTATTAGGTTGAAGCTTTTTATTGTAGTAATCATTCTTATACGAATCCAAGTTGAAATCCCCACATAATATAATTCTCATTTTTGGTTTGAATAACAAATTCAAAACCTCCGTCAATTTATCAAAAAACATTGGAACATTTCCAGATGGTGACCTGTATACATTTGAGAAGGTAGTTTTAGCATCATTTATCTTCATCGATATTACACAGTATTCGAAATCTTGCTCTATAGCAGAAACGTTAATTGACTCCTTTTTCGCATTTATTTCATTTTTTACCCAGATACCTAGCCCACCACATTTTTTTGTTGGCCTACAATAATGGTTAATCAAACTTTATCCTTCTATTTGAGAGAAATTTACCTTAATCTTATTTATATTAGGGTTACCCACGTTTAATAAGAGTAGACTGGGTTTATAGATAGAGCTTGATCCGTCAACCTCCGGTGATTTTTCATCTTGCTCAAGTCTGAAAAACGGGAGATGCAGGAACCATATGGCCACAATTTCGGGTCAATAGATTTTTTCAAATTTTTTTCAAGAATTCTAACTTTGGAGGACGTATAAGAATCAGGATGTTTAGAGTTCAGCGATTCACATTCATCTTCTGGGAAATTCTTTATTACTGAACTAGTGAAAGATTCAATAGATGTATCTTTATCCACCCTGTAGACATGTTAATCAACATGTTTTGGTACTCTTTTCACAGTGTCCTCTCGATTATTTCCGACTAGTCTCCTTCTGTTACTATATTTGTTTCTTCTTATCTCTGTCCATGCATTCGATTCATTTGGTGCTAAATTGATGACATCTTGGCATTTCCTTTCCGATTCGATTTTTAGTAGTTCGTTGGACAGCTGTCCAGTTGTAATTTTATTTGATGTCTTCGATATTTGTTCATTCAGTTGATTACCTGAGTTTTTACTAACGCTGGGTACGAGTGTCGATAAGCTTTTTATTGAATCGTTATCTTGGGCTTTTTTACTACCAACAATTTGCTTCGTATTCCCAGTGTTTTTTTCTATATGGGTCACGGAATTGATTTGATTCAGTAATTCATTAGTGTTGAGAATTCGGATTTTATCTCTCAATTAAAAAAATTTTTTTGTTTATTATTATACAAATAATTTGGGATTTAATTCCGGTTGGTTCCAAGGGGTCATGGAAATCATCCTCGGGCACATCACATTGCTCGCATTTGAATTCGGTCACTTCTGCATTCTCTTCTATAGCTGCACATTTAAGATGTAGGGTTGAATGACATAAACAACATTTCACACCTTTCACCACTTTTCTGTTGCATTTTAGACACTTTTGATGAATATTTTGAGAGAGCTCTGAAAGTACGCTCGTGCCACTCGACATGTTTATAGGTAGACCGAGTCATTCAAATTATAAAAAATCTCAAAAACACAAATTTGTTGGAGTTGATTACATACCCACAAAAATATTCAAATTGCAGAACCCATAACAAATTTAATAAATGTGTCCTTCGAATCAGGTGAATTCCCTGAAAAATTGAAACTGAGGATAGTCAGGCCAATCTATAAAAGAGATGACCCTTATAGGCAAATAACTGTACCTAATGTAATCATCAAGATAATCGAAAGAGCCAGGTACAAAAGGTTAATATCTTACCTTGACAAATATAGGATTATCAAAGATTCGCCAAACGGCTTTTACCCTGATAGATCGACGGAAACAGCCATTCGCAAATTTCTAGAATATATCTACAAATATATTGATCAAAAAATGCTCGTAGGTGCACTATTTTTCGACCTCACAGAAGCCTTCGATTGTCTAGACCTAGATCACACAGAAACTAAATTATACCTATTGGGCATTCGTGGAAATATATTGAAGTGGTTCATGTCGAAAAGGGAAACATTCTCAATTGAATATTGATAGAAAGATTTTTCTGTGAATTGAAAAATCACCAATAAAATGAAGTTATTTTTGTGAATGTCATTCTTGAGGCGTAGGAAAATTATCGTGAAGTCAACGGAGCCCGATCTGAAATAGATAACGTCGACTTAGGCATTCCACAGGGATCTATACTGGGTCCACTGATATTCTTTATGTTCATCAATGATCTATCTGAATATATGGATACTGATTGCTTGTGCTATATTCAGATGATGTACCTGTAGCATTTCATAGTGAAAGTCAAAGCCAACTTTATAATAAAGTAAGCGAAATATACAATAACGTGATTAGTAACTAGTATTCTGCTAAAAAATTTATTGTCAATCACAAAAAAAAAATCTGATGCAATACTCCATCAAAAGCAATAGTATAGCCTCCAGAATTAGGGACAGGAAATAACAAAATTAATTCTTAGGTACATTCTTGGGCTCGAATCTATCACTCAAAAATTGCATTAACCATATTAGCAAGAAGGTAAATAGTGGATTTTACGCCATCCTTCAAATGCAAAATATATTTGATAAGCTACCAACTAATCAACATATATTATGCCCCTCATATATCCCCACCTTACCTATAACATAGTAGTTTGGGGCAATGTAATCTCATCGCAAAGATTGCTGGTATCACAAAATACGTTTAATATTCGGAATAAAGCATACAGACTCCTGCAAATCATATTTTATTGAAAACAATCTCACTATTCAATGTATATATATATCAAGAGATCGATTCTGCCGATAAAAACAAAACTTTTAAATGTTTCGACAGACAGTGATATCCACTCCTACATACCAGACACGGTAACCTTCGTAGATACCATATTACATAACAACCTTTTTCGAAAGTGCTCCTTCATACGCAGCAATTCAACTTTATAATGAATTACCCGAGAAATTGCAATTGAAAATAATCAAAACATATTCAAAAATAAATTGAGAAAACATGTAGTGAATAAATGTTACTATAGAGAAAGCGAACTTTTACAGTATTAATAATGGTGCATGAATGCATTAGTCATTGAATATCCACTAGGCATTGAATATCCACTGTGAAATTCATTTTAATATATTTCAAAATTGTGTTTTTGTGATGTAAGATATTTAAATTTGTTTTGTATATATGTACAATGTCGACTCTCCCAGTATCATGTAACAATGATCTTACTGGAATTAAAGAATTTTATTATTATTTGCCCATTCTTGTCGTTTTCATTTTATTCTGCTTTCCAACACTCTTACCAGAATTCATATTTTCCGGTCTTCAAATCTCAACCCCATTTATTCAGCACAATAAACGTGTTTTCCTTGAAAAACTGGTTTTGTTGGCACATCTGCAACCATTTCACCTGTACTGATTGATTTGAGGGATATATCATTCATCTCAACATTTTCCCGTATGAAATGATGGCGTGGGTCGATATGCTTGGTTCTTCCATGGTACGCATCATTTTAAGACATTGCAATTGCACTCCGATTATCACAAACAATAACAGGAATATCAGTATCTAGTTCGAATTCAACCATGAAATTTTGTAACCAAAGAACCTCTTGACAACTTACTGCTAGAGCCATATATTCTGCTTCAGCAGTTGATAAAGCCACTGTTGGCTGTTTTTTGCAATTCCATGGAGAATAAAACGAATCCTGACAATGATTTTCTTTCATCTATGTCACTTGCCCAGTCGGAATCGCAAAAACCAACTAAGTTTGCATTTTATTGTTCGAAAACTAAGGTTTTGTTCCTGTAGTTCCTCGTAAATACAGCATTCCAGTGACATTTACCTGGATTTTTGTTGAATCTGCTGAGATAATTCACGGCAGAAGCTAAATCAGATCTCGTAGCATTGGCTGCATAAAAAATGCTACCTATCGCTTCCTGATATGGCACGTTTTTCATATCTTCTCTTTCACATTCATTTTGGGGATCTATTTCTTTCTACAACTTCTGGTTTGGATCGATGGGTGTTACAATTTAGCATATTGAATCGATACAAAATTTCTTCAATATATATCTCCTGGTCAATCCATAATTTACCTCTTTTCTTGTCACGGGTTATCCTTATTCCCAGACAGCCCAGAGCCTCAGGTAAATCCTTCATTTTGAATTTCATCATCAGCTGCATCTTGACATCTTCCTTATACTGCTTATTATTGGAAAAAATAAGTAGATCATCCACATACACGGCAATAAATAGCAAACGTGGATCAGCTATTTTGGAATAAATGCATGGGTCGACTTTAGATCTAATCAGACCAATTCCTTGAAGAACTGTGTTTAATTTCTGATTCCATGCTCTGCTGGCCTGCTTCAGACATATATTGCCTTCTTCAATCGGTACACCTTTCTCCCTTCTCCAGGAATAATGAATCCCTCTGGCTGGATTACATAAATTTCCTCCTTCAAATCGCCTTGCAAAAATGCAAACTGACAGCATCCATTTGATCAATGTCCATGTCAAATCTGACAGCAAGTGCAAATAGATACCGGAGCGATTCGTAATGTGCAACTGGTGAGAAAGTTTCTTCGAAATCTACACCTGGCTTTTGTGCAAATCCTTTCACAACAGGTCTCGCTTTGTATCTCTCTATGTTACCGTTTGCATTTCGTTTTGTTTTGAAGACCCATTTGGTTCCTATGACCTTCCTGTTCCGGGGTAAATCTGATAATACCCAGCACGTATCATTTTCTTCGAGTGTCCCCATTTCTATTTTCAGTGTTTCTATCCAGAAATATTTGTCATACCTCTCCATAATTTCAACAATTGATGAAGGATGTTCCGCTTGATAGCACACAAAACTATCAAATTTTCTGGGTTGTGCTGTAGAACGACGAAGTTCCGGAGGTTTTTCTTCAATATTCACTTAAATGTCACTTTGTGTAGAATTGAAATTCATCGATTCGGATTCTTCGAAATGTGTTTCTTGAATTGTATCTCCCTCTGTTTCGTTATTTTCATTCGTGAAAATTGATGAAAATCAGACGAAATTAACATAGGAACTGACTTTTCCTGTGACGTTTGGTTATCAAATTTATTTTCAAGAAAAATCACGTATCTCGAAATTATTATTGTTTTGTCTTCAAGTTGTATAAACCTTTTATATTATCGCATACCCCACGAAAATACATTCTTCACTTTTCGGATCCCATTTCCGTCTTTTTTGTTTTGTGATATGAGCCATAGCTTTACATCCAAATATGCGAAGATGGTTCAGATTTGGTTTCTTTCTGGGCCAAATTTCTTCAAAAGTTATGTTTCGGAGTATTTTTGTAGAAGATCTGTTGATCTACAATTTAATTATCAAATAATATTCGAAATATGAAACGTTATAAGGAATGCTTTGATCATCACAAAACTCATATGAAAGAATGAAATAAATAAAGTTAGGATTCTTAAATACTTGCCTTGGTCGCAGAAACAGGCCGACGTTGAATAAAGAGAAAAAATATTCAATAATAGCTGAATAGTCATTAGATTCTGTAGTTGGGAGGGTATGTTTTGAGTCAATAATAGATGATTTTCTATAATACACGAGACGCATAAAGTTAGTCTATTTCAATGAGAATTTGTTTTCTTAATCATAATGTTCACAATCTGACTTCTGAATTTCTAGTTGTTAGGAGTAAAAGTAAAATATTTCGATCAATACTAAGTAAAAATGGTCTTCTTGTAATAATTTTGCATGCTTGAAAATTTCGGAAACACGTTATCGAAATGCAAAATATTGTTGTAATTACTATAGTGAAATGAACTGGTTAATCTCAAAAAATATGTTGACAAAAATATTTTCTTAGTGTTTATTATATAAGCAGATATAAATATTTTGAATGCATCAACTCATTGCTGCAGTTGAAATGAGTCAGTGCCCACTTGAGAAGCATTAGAAAATATCTACGGCCAATACCCGGGTGTAATTGTATATCAACATCGCACTATACGAGAGGTCAAAGGTAAACAGCTCCTTACTATTATTAAGTTACGCATGTCCATAGATAGCCTTTTCAGATAAACCCCGAATTAGGATAATAACAAATAAGATATTTTATAAATTTCGATAAATCATGTTGATGGTCAAGAATGATTTTCGTCCATCCAGATTAGGCCACTTGTATTGGGAAATAGAAGCTACAGTAGGATTGCATAAAAAAAAACGATAACCCTGTTTCCAATGATCTCATTACGTTTCAATATGATGGATCGCGAATTCATAATTGTTAAACAATATATCTTGGAACTATTTCAAGGTATTGGGCGGAATAGGGAACAACCCTGGCCATCCAGGTCGGCAGACCTTACCCCACTAGATTTTTTCCTAGGGGATATTTGAAGCAAAAAGTCTACAAGCGTAGATCATTCCGAGATGTAAACCATCTGGAGACAGTAAGTAACACGGGAAGGCATATTAAATATTACTCTTCAGTTTTGAAGAAACGCCGTCAACGAAGTTTCCAGGTGAACAATTATTTACATTGAGCGGGATGGCAGACATACCGGAATGTTATAATTAATGTCCTACATTACACATACAGTTGTTATCATTTGAATCGATTTATAATTAGATCCAGTTCTATAAATGTATATTAACCGACGAAATCAAAAAGGAGGAGGTTCTCCAGTCGACTTTTTACAGAGTAGTTCGATTTTGATTATTCTTTTTTCATTGGATAGAGTGTACTCCGAAATTGGTCCCATTTGAATTTGAAGAGAAAAATTCTCCCCTGAGGGTGGCAAAATGGAGCATATTGATCGTTCACCCTCTGAATTTTGGCTCATTAACCGATTCTATCAGGCATAACTTTGTACTGGGTTGTCCGATTAGAATGATTTTTTTTATTAGATAGTGTATACCTCATAGTTGATCATATTTAAATTTGGGATGAATTTATCCACCCCTATGGGTAGAAAAATAGGGGATGATTGATTTTTCCCTTGTGAACATTGGCACACATATGTAGTTGACATTGACAGATTGCTATTGTCATTATTTTTGTTCTCCTACATACGTCACAATAATTACATTCTATGAAAGGATGGAATTAAATACAAAGTCATGGATTAAACTAACCAGAACAATCAAAAATAATTTATATTATATAACAATAAATCATTAAAGTAGATAATCATATTATTAAATTTTTCTAGAATTTCATCAACTTTGTCAGTAAGAATATTGGTTAAACAATCGTCCACATATCGTTTGAAGAATATTGGTTTGAAAGTTAGTGATTTGATGATATTTTCTTCAACATACTCCATAACCAGATTTGCTACTGTTGCAGCAATTGGAGATCCCATTGCAATTCCGAATATTTATGAGTAGTATTTATTTTCATATTGAACGTATGTTGAGGTTAAACATAGTTCAATTCCTTTCAAAAACTCTTCTGAGGTTAGTGTTGTGTGACTTCGTATTTCATGCCATTTTTCTCTTATGATATCTATCGCTAATTTTGTATCTATATTTGTATTTGAAGAAACTATATCCAGAGAGATTATTATATGATTTTGTGGAACTGTTATATTGCGGACAAATTCCACAAATTCCCAGGAGTTTTTCACATAGTACTCATTTTTTCCAATAACATTTGAAAGAATTTCTGAGAGGAATTTTGATAAATTATAAGTAGCAGATTGAATATTGCTGACAATAGGGCGAAGGAGAATTCCAGTTATGTGTAATTTGGGCAACCCGTATATTGTTGGAGGTTGAGTTTGTTTTTTGTTACCTGATCTATAAGTGTTGCCGAAAACCAATTATTTACTAATTTATTAACTTTCGCTTGAAGTTTTTCTGTGGGGTTGAATCTATCTTTTTTATGTGGATTTTTTCCATTAGCAAATTTTCTAGTTTTTCTTTGTATTCAGATATTTGCATAATTACTGTTTTGTTAGTTTCATCAGCCCTGGGTGTGAGTAATTCGGTATTTTCCCTCAAAAAAGTTTTAGTATTTTTTAAAAGTTTGTTGAAAATATTTTTCGAATTTTTGTTCGTTTTTGTAAACTGGTTTTGAAGTTGGTAATGATGTTATTGATTTTGTGTCTGATTTCATTCTGATTTTCGGTCGTTTGATAGGTAATTCCATATTCTAAATTCGCAATTATTGATTCTGTAGGGATTTCCCTATTTTCGTAGTTGAAATTTTGATCAAGAGTCAAGGTATTCGAAATGTCTTCAGGAATATTTGTGTCAGTTAGGTTTTCTATCCAATTTTTATTAAGTTCTATTTTTTTGAGACGATTAATTTTTTGTTTGTTTTAAATTTTTTTCTTCTGTTTTTCTTTCAGTGTAAGTAAAAATCGTTCATAATATAGATGTTGATTTTCGAAAAAATTATTTAGTATATCAGGACAAACGTTTTGTGATAATTTATATTTTATATGTTCAATGTTTCTATTTAAATTTGAAATGTTTCTGTAACATTCATTGATGCAAATTTGGATGAGTTTAATGTAAAAAATTCCTAGAAATATGCTCATATTTTTGTTGAAATTCTCCGTGCTTGAATTTGAGTTTATTATTTATATACAAATATAGATACAAAATTAGCGATAGATATATAAGAGAAAAATGGCATGAAATACAAAGTCACACAACACTAACCTTGAAGAGTTTTTGAAAGGAATTGAACTTTGTTTAACCTCACATACTTTCAATATGAAAATAAATATTACTCACAAATATTCGGAATTGCAATGGGATCTCCAATTGCTGCAACAGTAGCTAATCTGGTTGTGTAGTATGTTGAAGAAAAGATCATCAAATCACTGCCTTCCAAACCAATATTCTTCAAACGATATGTAGACGATTGTTTAACCTATATTCCTACTGACAAAGTTGAAAAATTTAATAAATATCATCCTATATTGAAATTTATTATAGAAAAAGAAATAGAAAAACAAATAAACTTTCTCGACACAACAATAATACACGACAATACTGGAAAAATTTTCACAAACTGGTTTATTCAACCAAATGCATCAAATTGTTGCACAAACTGTTTGTCAAACGCACCACTTAGTTACAAAAAAAATGTTATTCAAAATTCAACTGACAGCTATAAAGCTTGCTCACCCAAAATTCAGGAAAAATAATATAGAAATAATCAAGATCATATTGAAAGAAAATAATTACCCCAGCCACTTTGCAGAAAAAACAATAAAAAACGAATACATGCGATCTACAATAAAAATGATAATGAAGTTAAAGAAAACAACAACATACAAACCTTTACCATACATAGACAAACTATCTAATAAAATTAATAAAACAATTGGGAAACACAACATAACTATTTCTTACCGACTGGAAAATACGAACAAAACCTGAAATACCAAAAAACAAACAAACTCATACAGTATATAGAATATCGTAAAAAACCGGTCAAACAAAACAATATTTGCAGAAACGAGTAAAAGCCCACAAATTCTCAAAAACCGACATCACAGCCTTATCCAAACACGAAAAAGAAAATCAACATAAGTTTGACACTAACAACGTTGAAATTTTGACCAAAGAAAGGAATCCAAGAGTAAGAACATTCCTTTAAATGATACATATTAAAAAAGACCCCAATAGCATTAACAATAGAAATGATATCAAAAACTTAAGCCAGATTTATAACAACCTTTTTTAACTTTGTTTATAGTAATAATAATGAAAACTTATCTTTACATGCTGCCAAAAATATACAGTCCGGCTCATATACTAGAACTCAATATAAAAAATCTGGTGTACTTATGAAGAGGGTAAAAATGCATGAAAGATAAACAAACCAATAACGTTCGTACGATGCGAACGCAGAATTCAAATAATATAATTTGTAAGTGAATACTCATAAATGTTACAGATATTTTCATATTGAGTTAAATAACGTGTTATATTTCGAACCATATGTTTATGAAGAATTATTTTAGTGCATACATTTGTGTTAAGTTAAATAGGTCTCAAACTCCATATTTTTAATTTTAGTATTTTAACCTGATGATGACATATACCATGTCGAAACGTAGTTAAGAGAAATTATATGAATTGACTGAATCAGACCATTATTACGAGAAATTGGAGAAAATATATGTGGTCAAGAAACTAAAGAAAATATATATATATATATATATTATATATATATATATATATATACTAGCTTATGCCCGTGTGAATTTCGGGAAGATCATATTTTTTATACGCTTTTTTGTTTCGATGCAAAATACAGTTTCGATAAATATGCTAACATTTCTCGTTCCCTTACGTGAGTTAACTAAAAATATTCCATAGTATTGCGGATAGAAAAAAAAAATCCTTAATTTTACTATTTTAAATAACAGATTTCAGGTTATGAATAGATTGAAAGGGCCAAATTTCTATTTTCAAATTACCTTAGATTTTTCATGGTGAATCCGACAAAAATATAACATAAAATTCCCTTCCCTAAATTCAGCGCCATCCATAATTCAGGTTGGGATAATGTAAACTTTATGTATTGTCTCACAACTATCTTTAGGTTCAAATTTAAACATGGAAGAAAACAAAATACTGCATGATGAAAAAAATTAACAATATCAAATTTCAAAATTATTCTAATATTTCGAAAGTAATTTTAACGATTATAATTTCGGAAAAAATATCTTATTGCGCTTTGGAATGATACTGGTAACATTTAAATTTTTCCGTTACTGATACTCTTCGAGATGTAACCTGTTTTATAATAGGGGTAGATTTTACCGCTTGAGGTGCAAAGTTCAGACATAAAAACTATTTTCAATCTTTGAAAAAAAAATTGTGAAATTGATTCATCTTGACGTTTTGAAAAAAAACATATTCAGAGAAAAATCATAAAGGATAGTTTTAACCTTCAGGATTCAAATTTTGTAAATCCTCTTTTGGCGATGTAACCTTCATGCAAAATCAAATTACCCTATTAGCGACATTCTTCCTGAAATAGGGATAGAGGCATGACATGAAATTAATCTCAGCAAAAAAAAATTACGCATTTTGCCGATTTTTTCAAATTAATAGTTTCGAAGAAAAAATTGACATATCTATGTATATGCCACTTTCCTATAACATATTTTGATTTGATTCCAGAATTTGCGAAATACTTGTAAAAATCAATTTCAACAAATGACGCCATGTCAACACTACGCGTTTCTTAACGCGAGTTAATTGAAAAAAGCCATATTGATTAGTGCAGTTTTAATCTCATTTCTTCTTTCAACTTCCAATTGTTTATTCCTCATAGTTTGTTTTCGGTGATGAATCGGTTGAAACGACCATTATTGAGACAATTTGACCTATCAGGCTAAATGTCTTGACATTCCAATTTTCGACTCTAAATTACTTTTTTCCAATACTGGTTAATCTGACGTAAATATGACTAAATTCAACTAAGCTCAATTCAGCGCCGACCTATTCGAAGGTCAAAATGACGTCAGTTTAGCCAACCATAATGTTCGTTGAGATAATGTATTCTTTATGTATTAACACTAAACTTTCTCTAGTTTCTTGTTGAAAATTCGCAAGGAAACAGTACATTATTGAATAATTATTAAGAATAAAAATATTAAAAATCAGAGAGAAGTTTCAACGCTTGTGATTCGAATTTTGGAAAATCCTTTTCGTACGTACCTATACCTGGAATGTAAAAAAAACATTTTTCTATTACTGATACTCTTTCAGACTTGTTTCATGATACTTTTCACTGCCGAATTTCAGAAATGTTTCTCCTTGATAACATAAAATTGAAGTGTTCTGCTGTTTTTTTTTTTCAAACAGCTACATAGATTGAAATTATTCAAATATTCAGGGGGTTGTTCTAACACATTGGGATCCGAACCCATTATCCGTTATCCTGTATCCCTTTATCCAGTTTTCCGTTATGCATTTATCTCGTTCCCAACCTTCCTTTTCCAACCTTTTTTTTTTGCCGTTTTCCTTTCCCCTTATCCCATTTTTTTTCCGATATCACCTTTTTCCCTTACCCCGTTATGCTGTTATCTCGTTATCCCGTTAGCTTGTTATCCAGTTATCCCGTTATACAACCTTATATTGGTTGCACTTGGTTGTGAAAAATGTGGTGCAATTATTGTATCAAAATCGGTTAAGTAGTTTTTGCGTGATGCTCGAACAAACAAACAACAAATTTCAATTTATAATAGTATAGATATATATGTATGGTGTTCTTGTTACATATATGGATCATCAAAATCGGTTCAGTTGTTTTTGCGTCGTGCTCGAATGAACAAAACACAAGTGAACTATTTCACATTGACTACAAAATAACACCATTCATTTGAAATTAAAACCAAGTAATAAGAACATACCAACTCATACAGAATACCTTGTAGAGGCTGTCAAAGTACCTATATAGGTCAAAAAAACAACACTTGAAAAAGCGAATACAAGTTTCAAAACTGACATGACAGCCTTATCCAAAACGAAAAAAAATCAACATAAGTTTGACACTAACAACTTTGAAATTTCGACCAAAGAAAGAAATCCAAGAATAAGAACATTCCTTGAAATGATACATATAAAAAAGACCTCCACAGTATTAACAATAGAAATAATATCGAAAACTTAAGCCAGATTTAAAACAAACTCTTTTAATCTGTTTATATCAGAAAAATGAAAACTGATCTTTACATGTTGCCATAAAAGTACAGTAAGCATATAACTTAAAATTCTAAATAATCCAGTCTTATCCAAACACGAAAAAAAACAACATAAGTTTGAACTACCAACGTTGGGATTTTGATCAAAGGAAGAATCCAAGAGTAAGAACATTTCTTGAAATGATACATATAAAAAAAGACATCAACAGAAATTATATCAAAAACTTAGGCCAGATTTATAACAACCTTTTCATCTTTGTTTATAGTACCGTAAACGTGGGGTACTTTGGTCCACTTTTTGAAAAAATTTCAATCATGTCTTAATAAATCTGTGTATTTTCCTACTTCTAAGCCTCTGCTAATTTTTGTACACAACTAGACTATTCTGAATGAAATGTATAAGACCTTTTCGTGTTTTTTTAAAAGGGGTATTACCTGTTTTTGATTTTTGGGCTACGGTTAGCCTTGGGTTGGGGTTACTTTGGCCCAAAAGGATTTCACCTACTTTCAAGCGTGGTATGAATAGCTAGGGCCAAAGAAAGACTTGGGGTCATTAGAAAGTCCATTTACATGAAAGAAAAATATATTTTAAATCAAGTTAAACAAGTTAATTTTTATAAAAATGTACAAATATACATATTCACTCTATGTCGCGGATGGAAAAGAGTTCTCTTTTCATGTTCTCTTTTCATGAGTTTTGGAGGGTGGATTATTTTCTTGATATCGTTCCATTTGTAGAATTTTGTTCAGGCCATTTCCAACACTGTTTATTGCGTTCCATACATAGCACCTTCTTCTGATATGTGAACAGCAATTCCGGGGAACTGTAGCCCATTCCATTCAACAACTACAAAATTTCCGTCTTGAAGATTTTTCTTTAAAGTTTTTTTCTTGAGGATTAATGGCGTCGAAAGACGTTGACACAACCGGGTGAATATTTGCGCGATTTTCTTGCGGACCGCCAACAGTTCCCAGATTGTCGTTGGAAGAAGTAGATGCAACTGGTTCAAAATTTGTAAGGCTTTCTTGGGGGCTGCCAACAGTTTCCAACTCTGCGTCATCATCCCTTGAAAACACTATGTCACTGTTGCCTGATGAAATGGAGCTGTAGTTGTCACTACCGGTATCTCCATCCGTTGATGACACTTCATACTTTTTAGTGATTTTCCTCTTCAGGTATTGGCCTTTAACTCTTTGTTTCTTTTCCAGATCCCTCTGTCGTTTATTTCTTCCTGTTTTTCCTATTCTTTCTCTTCTTTTCTCTTGTCTTTTTCTCTTTTCTTCTGATCTTGCTGATTCTTTCGTTTTTCTTGATAGTTAAGAATATAATTGGCAGTTATACCTTTACCAGCAGGAACTTCTAGTTTCTGTCTTTTTGTTATTCGGGGCTTGACAACTTCTTGCCTTTTCTGTTCCAAATGGCGGATAAATGTTTCGCTGTTATAAAAAATAGAAAACAAAGTTCACAAACAGTAAGGCCTACTTTGGCCCTGAAAAATGCTGGGCCAAAGAAGGTCATACTTTGGAGGTTACCAGAGCTCTAATTATTAATATTGAATATTATAATAAAAACCCTGACAGTAAGGACAAACACAATTATACCACTGCAAAGTATTAAACGGAGTGTTACAGAAGTACTTACCAAACTTGTAAAAGATGTAGAACAGCTCTGACAGGTGAAAGTTTGAGAGGTTAAAAAACACGTTTTAACAAAAAGAAAACAAGCCAAAAGTCGTCGTACTAGCGGGAACTAGCGAACTACTCAATACACATCAGTCGCTGCATGGTGCTGCGCCCTAGTAGAAAAAACCGGAAGTATTTCGGAAACTTCTTCCGGAAGGTAATCAGAGGACGTTTCATTTTGTTTTTACTTTGGACCAAAGAAGGACCCCAGGGCCAAAGTACCCCACGATTACGGTACTCAATAATGAAAACAGATCTTGACATGTTGCAATAAAACTACAGTGAGGCTCATATAATTAAATTTTCTAAATAATCCATTGTATTCATGAAGTGGGAAAACATGAAAGAAAAACCATTCCCGATAACATCGAAATCACACATTTTCAACAACATTCGTACAATACGAAAGCAGAAATATAAATAGAATATTTGTGTTTCAACCTGAAGATGACAATAACTTTGTCGAAACGTCGTTAAAAGGAATTTTACAAATTGACTGAATCAGACCTTTATTCTGAGAAATTTAACCCTTATTTGGTAGCACTTGGTTGTGAATAAATGTGATTTTATTGTCACATATTCTGTTCATGTTTTTAAGTTCAGCATTAGCTTTCAAAGAAAAAAAGTTTCATCAAAATCGGTCCAGTAATTTTCCCGTGATGCTCGAACAAACAAACTAACAGAAATTACAATTTTATAATAGTATAGATAGATATTTAGTTCCAAAGTATTAAAGAGTTTTTCATATTTCAACACTGCTGCTGACTGAAGATGCCCGTTATTCCTATTATTGAGGAATGCCATGATTATATTTGCAATAGGTGTTGAAATTTTCAGTTCAATTAAATACGTATAAAGTTTGAAAATGTTTACGTTGTCATAGCTTTTATATCCACAAAAACAGCTAAGGTGAATTGGTTACTACTGAAATTGTTCAAAATATTGTAAGTTACTAGAGTAAGTTCACCTAGGCAACTTTTGTTCCTCCTGAATCCTTTTTCTGATAATCTGGTAGTATTTTTTTGTTTTCTAGTTGCCAATTCAATCTTATTTTAATAATAGTTTCTAGTACTTTACCCACACAGGAGGTTAGCGCTATGCATCTGAAGCTTTCTGTATCTACTGGATTTTTTCCTGGTCTCAAAAAAGGTAATATCAGAGCCTGTTTCCACTGAACCGGAATTCGTCCTTGTTGGAGGTAATTGTTGAATATTGATTGGATAATTTTTAATACTGATATAGGCAGGTTAGATAACATAGAATTAGAAATGTTATCTAAGCCTTCAGCTTTGTTTTTTTTTATTATTCAGAACTGAGAGTATTTCCGATACATCTATGTTGATAATTTGGTCATTACTCTTCAGATCAAATCTGGATCAATATTGCAGACACTGAGCTTATTCAATATTTCATTTGCAATTTCTTCCTGTGGGAATTGCAAATTTTGTCTGGGTTGCTGGTAATTACTGAATTTTTTATCACTCTCCATACTTTTTTCGTTGGGGTGTTCTGTCCAGAGTAGAACAAACATTTCTAATTTTTGTTTTCTTTGATTCGAAGGTTTTTTTTGAATAAGCTTTTATATAGTTTTCCAAACTGGGTGTTTCTTTGAAGTTTGCCGAAGCCTGTTTTCTTCCATTAATTATTTCAGTACATTGTGGATCCTACCAAGGACAACATTTATATTGTCCTGTATTATTGTTGTTTTGATAATATGGAATTGTTTTTTCCGCAATGTTATTAAGATTCATTTCAAATTCATCATAATTTATTATTTCATTAGTTGTAAATATTTCATTCAAGATATGTGCTGTAGGAATTCCAGTTAGCTTTATTATAGTTTCTTTTTCTCCTGATTTATATGAACTATTATAAGGTTGTGTTGAATAATACATTCTGTAGGGAAGTGATCACTGAAGCCGCAATCTGGCAGTACCTCCCAATTGCATTTAGTACTAAGTTTGTTGGATATTAATGTGAGCTTAATGGCAGATTTATTTTCGTTTGGTCGTGTTAGCCTGGTTGGCGTTCCATCATTTATTACAGTCAGTTGTAGTTCACCTAACGAGTTTACTATATTTGTCCCCATTAGAGCTGTTCATCCCACAACCCCATAAAGTGTGATGACTATTCAAATCTCCCATTAAATAAAAAGGTGTTTCTATTTTCTTATTTAATTTTTCCCATATATTGCTTGTTAAAGAAGATCAAGGTGGATTATATATATTAACTATATTGATTTTTTCATCTAAAAGTTCTAGAATTTGAATTTGGAAGTGTTTTGGCATGAAATCAGTTCGGATATTGGTTGTTTTGAGTGGTAGGTTTGATTTTATGTAGTTGGCAATACCTCCATATCCATCTTCTCTATCCTTTCTATAACATACATAATTTTTCAAATTGAATATTTGTTTGGATTTAAACCATGTTTCATTTAATGAGATTATATCTGGTTTTTGTTCTCCTACTATAATTTTAAGATTATCCCAGTTACTATTACCACTCTTCAGGTTCCATTGTAGTATTTTCACCCCCTGTGTCATTTTAATTGTTAATATTACCCGTTATCAATTGCGTTATGAAGTTTAATACTTGTTCCTTGTGCGTAGCATTTAGCTTAGCACAAACTTCATTTAAGTCTACCCCAATTTGATTAGACATCTCATCTCTAGAACTCCTAGGGGTTCCAGTTATCGTATATATACTATCTGGTGATATACTTCTAGAAAATTGTCCACATTAGGTGATATCAGGAGTTTTTTATGTTCTTCCATCATGTTATTTTGTTGATGGGGAAGTTTTCTTTTTTTGTCATTATTTTTAAGAATGTATTAAAAGGTCTACGATTTTGGTTGATAATTTCAGCTCTCCTTTGGTTAACTAGGATAAATCCCAAATCAACTGTTGGGAGTGCAGGGAAATCATCCCCCCTAGCTACAAATTCACTTTGGCCTCGGTAAGTTTTAGGTAAGAGTTCATTTGCTTCAATAGGTGAAGTTGTCTACGGACATAACTTCTTTAGTTTTTTTTGCCTTATGTATTCTGGGCATATTTTACTAGTACTGAAGTGACTGTCATATCCACAGTACATGCATAATTTATTTCGGCATTTGCCACCTACCCCGTGCTCATAATTTTTTTTTCTCCCCCACAAATGGTACATCTGCCTGTTCCACGTCTACACAACTTTTTTGTGTGCCATATAACAAGTTATTATAACATTGTACTACTGGACTAATGTATGGAATAACCCTGTAACTCAACCCGCATATAAATATTTCCTTAAGTAAACTCGTGCCCGAAAAAGTGTAAAGTGCTGTGTAAGATGGTATATATTTTCGTTCAGATTCTTCTTTTTTTTATTTCTTACTGTAAATCTTCTCACATTGAGCACCCTACAATTGATCGGAGTTTTAATTCCCGAGTATTCCTTAAAAGTTCCATCACTAAACTCTTTATCTGATGGTTTAACTATTCCTTTACAAGTAACTTTGTTGATAGGTACAAAGACATCGTATCCCTTTTTTTCAGCTCTTCGTTTTTTGCGAGCTCATTTGCAGCTTGGAATGTTTTGAATTCTACACTAATCCGGTTTTTGCCTTTTTTGTTTATTTTTTTTACATCTGTCAATTTTCATATCTGATACTGTTTTAGCAATTCCTAACATATGATAATTTCCTATATTTTTATTATTGCATTGTATATAAATTTCAAATGTCCTGAATCTGTATATAGATATAAATTTTCCTGTCTTATGAATTTATCTTTACCCCCCTTGTCCCTCCCCCATTATTCTGGTGGTTCACATAATATCAATCTATTGTAGTTCCCAAAGTAAAAACAATAAGGAGGGAGGGATCAAAAGGTGATATAACAAAGGAGGGTTAGTAATACCTCAACAAATAGCTGGTTTCGCTTTTTGTCACTAGTTACACTACCTCGCACACGTCCAACCTCGTTCACGTACTCCGTCGGAATTTCAAAAATTCTTTTTCCAATGACATATCACAAGTAGACATTTTTTCTAAAATCAATATGGCGGCACTGTGATGTCTTTGATCGAATTTTCGTCAAGCAACCTAATAAAATAGCAAATAATCGAAGCACTTTGATTAGTTTTTGATGTAACATGCAAAAATTATGATTCGTCGCCAATCAGGATTCCTTAATTTTAATTATTGCAAATGACATTCTTTCCATACATTGAAGTATGAGTCAGTATCTAAGACAAATACTTGACACCCTACGCTTTTTGTTTATATTTTCAGTTAAAAAATCATTGAAGGTTGTCTTTTTCATTACACCTAAATGAATAACTACGCCTACATAAATTTCAGATTCCATTAATTTAATTTTAAACAATGTTCGTATTTCAAACAATTACACTAAAAAAACTGGGGGGTAAAATAACTCATTCAATCAAATGTACTATCCGCTGGCCGCCATCTTGCTGGCAAAATTGAATTATTCTGATAGTAAGTAAGTTTCTTAAATGTTGTTCCGAAATCATGTCATTAGCTTGTATTATTCGATTTTAAAGGATCTCTAAAATTGGTGAATGAGTTGCATACACTTTTTCTTTTAGAACCCCATATGGAAATGTCCATTGGAGTTAAGTCGGGCGATATGGCTGGCCACCGGATTGGACCATTAGTGCCCAACCAATTCTCCCCAAATCGTTCAATAAGGTAGTTCGTCACAGCTCTTGTATTATGGGCTGGGGCACCATCTTGTTGGAAGATGAATCAATCAATCACATCGGAATGCAAGTTTCCAAAAAAAAATCAATTTGGTTTTGATGAAATTGCAAATACATTTCACCATTTAATGGTCTGTGAAAAAATGTACCGATGACGCTAAGTCCTAGTACACCCAACCAAACATTCACTCCAAAACGCTCTTGAAAATCACCTTCTCTTACCAATCGTTGATTTTCTCTAGCCCAATAGCAAGTGTTTTGTCTGTTGAACATACCGAGATTGGTAAATTAGATTCATCTGGAATAGTATTTATGATGGAATACTCTATTGACATTATAGTTTTCCAAAAACCAATTTCAATCATTAGCGCCTCGGAAAGTCATTTTCATATAAGTGATGGTGAATTTGATATTTAAAAGATCAAAACCGGGCTTCTTTAAAATTTTCCATATTTTTATGCATTCTTATGCCATTCATCAGATTGTGATAAAACTTTGGTGAGTTGTTGTGGACACCCCCGCGAATGTTTCTGGATTAGGTTTGGGTTAGGTTTATAAAATAGTATATTGTTTTACGAGTGACGAAAGTAACATTTTTTGAAGCGAGAGAACAGTTCACCAGCCGAGGCTGGTAATGTTCACGAGCTTCAAAAAATGTTTTCGACGAGTGAAACACTATACTTTTTCTACAACCCTGTTTATATCATAATAATATGCTAAAAAAAACGATGAACAAATATTTTATTTTAAATTAAAAATAACAGAATTTCTTTAAACATGATTTAAATATTGGTTAATTGTTACATTCAAGCAATTATTTAAAATTATAGGAGTATTACAATCAAGATTTTTATGTATTGAGGTAGACGATGCCACATCCTTTATGTTGTTAACTGATGTCACTCCAGATGAAGATGCGCCGTAATCGGATAGCGTTGTATTTTGTATGGATTGTAAAATTTTGGTTTATATTTGATTTTTGCTGCTTACTGATTGATCAACATATCCCTCCGCAACGTTACTAGATTTCCAGCCTCCATGCTTTTGTAATTGAAGTAAATCACCTCCTGCATCCACTAATTGCGTTGCGGAAGTTCTACGCAAACAATGCCCAGTATATTTTTGGGGATCAGGCAAGTTTAAATATTGAGCTATTTGCATAGGAAATTTACTGAATTTATTTATTCCCACAACCTGTCTAGTACACTTTCCGTTCTGGTAATTGATAAAGAATCTTGAATTTATTTTGTCCATATCTAGTGGACGGAGGTTCATATATAATTTATAAATCTCGTAGAAGAACCCAGAAATGTGGAAGGAACGCGGTACATTTGTTTTGTATTACGTAGTGTAACTAAGAATATACTGCTGGTATCTTATACATCATTTACTGTCGAATTTTTTTATTCATGGCAACGACAAGCCCCCGAAATTCCAAAAAATGTAAGGCTACCTACAAACGTTAATATTAATATCATTAAGAATTTGTCACAATAATAAAATAATTAACTTACCTTAGTCATTAAGTATTTGGAGTCGGGTGCATTCTTTAAGAAAGTGTGTATCTCATCGGAAGAATTTTTTTTAGACCTATGACTTTTAAATCCATCTCAGTTTTCGTTTAAAAAAAGAACGTAACTTGAGATATTTACTGATAGGTATCGATATTATTTTTAATCGATAAAGTGGTTCTCAACATCGAATACATAGGCCATAGAGTCGATGACCTAATTTTTTTTACAACCATCCAAAATACGCAAACAGCACATTTTCCGAAACAGAATTTACGTGATTATAAACTCTCCAATCCATGAATTTTGCATATATTTCTTCATATCTTTTTAGATTTTACTGGTAATAAATCCAAAGAGGTTTCCTCAGCTTGATTTGATATTTCTGGTGGTGTATTTTGAAAATCTAAAACACTTTCCGAATCAGAAATCATGATAACTTAAAAAACCAACAATGCTTTCAGTGCAAACTAACAAGTCTAAACAATTAACGAATAACGTCAAACTAATGAAACCAGGCAACTAGATATAAATTGTTTTTAAATCTCACGGTATTTTTACGATTCTATTTTGGTTTTTAATTAAACAAAAGTGTAAAAAATGCATTCTTATTATAGATATTAATTTATTAATAATTTAAAGTAATCAAAACATTATATACGAGGGCGGGAAATGATTGAAAATATAAATTCAACTTTCGTTACTAGAAACGAAAGTTAACTTGCGACGGAAATCACGTTTTCGCTGAAGGAATTCTATTACTAAATGACGTATTTTCGTAAAGGGTTGTAGAAAAACTATATTTTTCATGTAGACGTAGTTACTTATTCAGGTGTAATAAAAAAGACAAAGTCCAATGATTTTTTAATTGAAAATAAAAACAAGAGGCGTAGTGTGTCAAGCATTTATCTGTAGTTACTGACTTATACTTTGATGGTATTTTATAGAAAGTACCATTTCCTATTTAAAACTTTCGAGAAAATTCAAGAGAATGAATGTCATATGAAAGAATTACTAAAAGGAATCTTGATTGGCGATGAATAATTTTTTTGCCTGTTTCATCAAAAACTCATTAAAGTACTTCGTTATTTGCTATTTCATTAGGTTACTTGACGAAAATTCGATCATGACGTCACAGTGCCGTCATATTGATTTTAGAAAAAAATTCTCCTACGCCGCCATTTTGAAAACAAATGTCTACTTGTGATATGTCATTGAAAGAAGAATTTGATATTCCATTGTTCTTTCATGGAAAATATGGGTTCTGAGGAATTATGTCTTCGATCCAAATGTCAAAAGTCTAAAAAACAACTGAATGACGCTCTGGCCAATGATTTCGTTGTCACCCGGTATATATTCCAAGAAAAATGATCAGAAGATATAGCTGAGAATATCTGTGTCTGTGTCTGGATCTTCTTTGTCTGTATATCATTTCAAAATAAAACTATTGACAATGGTTGTGTGGCATAATTTAGGATAGGCTGCTTATGATAATCCTTCCGTTAAAAGATATTAGGCAAAGTAAACAGTTTTTTTATTTGCGTTTTTTATCAAAATGGAAAAGTTTATGTTTTGTTTTGTATCAGAAGAACGCAAAACCATCGGTATCCATTCATAAAGATAACGGAAATCTGAGTTTTTTTCCAGAAAATAACTGTTTATTAATTAGTGATATTCTTTTTTTACTTCGAAGATTAATGCTTTTTTATCACTACGATAGCTTCAATGTAACGATATATCAATACCGCGTGTCCCAAAAGAATGCCAAGTTTTTCTTAAAGATGTAAACACAAACAGAATATCGCTGTAATGTTTTTCAATTAATTCATAATTTGTGTTTGCTCTGTATGCCCCTTATATTTGAGGTTCTTTCCTTCAACCAGCTTCAGATGACAGGTCAGAAAAAATGGATTTTTAAATTTCTTGAATTTAAAATTAAAGATATTAGAGTTTTGTATCTGAATTTTCAATGTTTTATTGTTATGGAATTCTATAGTTTAGTTATAGTTCTTCATTTTAATTTGAGTCATATTACATAGAAACATCAGGAGAATTTCAGATACATGAAAAAATAAATTGTTCATGTGCCAACTTTGATGAATCATGGGGGTTTATTCACAAGTTTATTCAAACTGTATAACATAATAAAACGGCTCTAATGTTTGAGGCAAATAATACCACCAATAATGTCCCCAATTAATATTCAAGCCTCAATTATCTTGTTGTTTTTATAATGAATTCCTGGACATATATTACATATCTACCCAACTATCTATTCAAATTGCTATAAAGATTCAACATTTGTTCAGAGTTCATATTTTTTTTTTCTAGTGAAATACCATGAATGGGATCGGATTTCGTAAATATTCAATTACGATAGATAAATAAGCATGTGTCCGTACCAGTCCGAGTGCCTCCAAATAAGATAGTTAGGGTATGACCTTTGTGATATTGTATATAAACAGAGCCGGAACGGCTAATAAAATATATGTCACTTGGGCGGATCATTCAGAAATACTCATGAAATGGAACTGCAAAATAGAAATATATTATTAATAATAATCGATTAGCCGTCAACTCATGAAGAACTCAAGTTCCGGATTCAATGAAAAAAAAAGTCAATATTTGAAGACCAAGGGGGAATGGTTTAAGGTAGTTCCGCCACGAGACAGTTGAATTAGGAAATTATTTTCGACAGAATCGAAAATATTCAAAGGACTTTTCGATTTGAAACGCGAAAAAAAATTGTTTGGAGGGGGGCGCTTGCCCCTCCAATCGACTCTAGAAAATTTCTTTGTTATAGAAAGTCGGCGACTCAAAAGTTGATGTCCCCGAAAAGCGCAGCAAAAAAATATTTTCAGACCCGGTAGAATTAATAATGTGATGTTTGCCTATGCATGGTCCATATGTTACGTGTTAATTGAGTCAACTTCAATTATATATATTTCGGGTTCGGGATGGTGAAACTTGTTAAAATTTTATAGAGGTGTTATCCACATGTTAAACAATACGTATGCCGAATTTTAATAATTTCCTAATTCAACTGTCTCGTGGCGGTACTACCTTAAGTCACGCAAAATTGGTTTTGAGAAAAATATTTCTGAAAGTTAGAAAAGGTATAGAGGTAAGAGTATGACTAAAATTGTAAAAATAAATATATAAACCAATTGGAAAACTCTTTATTAACTGAAAAAAGTTCAAAATCCTCAATTTTTGTCGTGTAAAAAAAATTATATGTAAGGAATACTTAGACAAAAATTGTCATAACCAACGAGTACCTCACCACTGACATCTCCGTCTTCCTCTTCTTCATGCTCTTTTTTGTTAAGCTCTCGTATTGTTTGGTACTTTCAAACTTCCTCGTAAAATACACGTGATTCTGGCTTCACCAAAAATTGTTTTGAAAACTGTAGATCTCCATGCTTGACTGCATTTATGGTGATACTGGCGAAATATAGTTTTTTTAGGCCTAATTTGTCTTGGTGTTCTCACAGGCGTTTTAATTTGAGGTTTTCGAGCATTTTTACAACGTCTGCCTCTCCGGGAGCACTTGGTAGGGTACTTAGCTGGGCCTTAATGATCCTTGGATAGCTTCCTCTTGTTCGTCGTCAATCATTTTACACCCTTATCGCCTGAAAAACACGTACAGCGAAGAAAAAATGAAAACAACAAACACAAAAAGAATGAATCAATCGTAGGATTGGCGAGCCCAACGGCAGCGGGCACGTGGCTTTTAAAAATAGACATGAACCATTCTCTCCATGCCGCTTGGAATTGAACCGTCTTCCCCAGCACTACTAAACTTTTCTGTGTAATACCTATAAGAATGAACCATGTTTGCCCCTTGGTGGATATGGCATCGGTAGGTAGCGCTAAAACGCCAACAGATAGCGGTCGTATCTCACTTTTTCACAAAAATGGAGTTGAACATTTTTCCCCTGGGGCTCCATTTACTTTCGACATTGATTTTTGATGACCGAAGTGGAATGATTGTGGTTCGTCCTACAGTCGATATAAAAATTTAAGACCACTTTAGTCAATTCCTGGGATTCCATTTTGATTTCATATAGTACCTGCGTAACCGTGATATTTCGTTAAAAATTAAAAACGCCTCAAGACAGCTGACTAAAAATACCTATACAATAGGTGTATGTTTTTTTTCTCCTCGGATGCTGGTCTCGTCGCCAGCTGCACCTCAGCCTCTTGGTCTTTTTGTGCCGTCCGGTTTTGTTATACAGCACCCACTCCGTAACTCTAGTCCCCTGTACCAGTCTGTACAGGTTCTTCACCGGTTTTTTGGGGGTTGGCCAAAATTTTTGTCTTTTGCATTCTAGTGGCTCGCATTCTGACAATATATGTTTGGACGTTTCTGTCCCTTTGCCACATGGTCTGCAGGAAAGTTCTCCGTTGTACAGCCCCATTTTGTGAAGGTGTCCTCTCATCGGGCTGTGACTAGTGAAAGTGCCCGTTATTGTTCTAAGTTGGTTCCTACTCATCTCAAGTAGTTCTTCAGTTCTTCGCTTCGTCGGTTCTATAATAAATGTTTTCCCGTGGTTCATGAGAGGGGCTCTCTTTGTTTTCGTTTGACCCAGTCCCGTATGCAGGTTCGAATGGCCGATTTTATCACTCCGAGTATAGGTTCTGGGCCAATATATGGGGTTGCCCGTCCTAGCTAGTTCTTCAGCTTTTTCGTTGCCCTCGATGTCACAGTATCCTGAAACCCACAAAGTTATTTTGTTGTATTCTGCGAGGGCACTGAGTTCTTCTCGGCATTCCCATTCCAGTCTTGGGTTCGTTAGGGCCTTCAGTATCGCCTGGCAGTCTGGTGCATATTTTGATCCGTACGTTGCGCACTTCCCTCATGTTGTTTTCTCTCACGCATTGCAATATTGCGTACATTTCCGCTTGGAATACGGAAGAGTTTATTCCCAGTGAGGTGCTCAGTTGGCAGTTTCTACCCTCACTGTATATACGATCCGTCTGTGTATCATATCTCCAGGTTTGCTCTTGATGGTGTCATATGACCATTTCCTTTGGTTTTGTATGATCGCCTCGAAGTTGTTGGTATTCAACAGATCATGAAAGTGAATATTTCACATCCTGTACTAGGTTTTCTAGTTGTTTGAATAGTTGTCAAGTTTGACATAAACTTTGAATGTAATAGTCGTTTGCAGTTATTAAAAATACTTTTGTATACAGTTTCTTTAGTAAACCTAACATAAAACCTAACAGGTTATGTGCCCAGGACGTGTCTGAAACAGTATTTGTTCAATAGTGATTGAATTAGAAACGACGATGGAGTCGGAGAGCAACCTGAAATTTGGAGTTGCGAAGCTCAATAATCACAACTACCAACCCTGGAAGTTCAAGATTAAAATGTTATTAATCAGGGAAGGAGCATGGAAAGTGGTGAAAGAATCGAAGCCAGTGGAAAAGGAGAAAGAAAAGGAATGGTTGGAGATCGATGAAAAAGCACAAAGCACTATATCACTTTCAGTAGAAAATAATCAAATAGTTCACATTTGCAATTGCACTTCAGCAAAAGAAATGTGGGAAGTTCTTCAAAAGGTCCATGAGAGAGCAAATTTGAGTAATAAACTTCATCTTTTACGTAAATTGTACCAGTCTAAGTTGGAAGACGGTGAATTGATGTCAGAATACATACGAAAAACTCTAGAAATGGTTGAACTCTTACGAGGTATTGGTGAAGAAATTAAAGATTTCCATGTAGCTGCTTTCTTACTTGGTGGTCTTCCTGGTAATTACGATACTCTTGTCACAGCGTTAGATGCTCGTCCAGACGACGAACTCACACTGGAATATGTGAAGGGTAAACTTTTGGACGAATATAACAGAAGATTTGCAAAGGAAAACGAAGGAACCGGTCAAACTGTTCTTAAATCTACCCACTACCTGAAAAAGAAAATTACAGATTTGGAATGTTTTTTCTGTCATAAGAAGGGACATCTGAAGAAGGATTGTTATTTTTTCAAGAAAAGAGGCTACCAGGATAGCAAGAAGGAGAATCGGAGGATGAACATAGAGTGAAGTCTGCTATTGAGGATCGTGATTCTGATTTGTGTTTCTGCATATATTCGAAGGATAATGATGAAAATATGAGTTGGTTTATTGACTCAGGAGCATCAAGTCATATGACTTCAAACAAAGACTTTTTTACCAAATTGAACAATTACGTCGATAAGGTGATTGTGGCTAATGGAAATGAACTAAAGTGTGAAGGAATAGGAGAAGGATATTTGTCTTGTATTATAGAGGACAAAGTTGAGAAAATACATGTCAAGAATGTTCTGTATGTACCAGATCTGAAATCCAATTTACTTTCAGTTAAACGTTTGGTAGAAAAAGGTTTTCTCGTCAATTTTGAGAAAGATAAATGCACAATAAGATATGGTAAGTAATAGAATAATGGCGCAAGGTAGAATCATGAAAGGATTATATGAACTGATTTTAAGTTCATCTGAAAATGCTTATATTTCGACACCGAATATGAATTGTATCCATGTCTGGCATAAAAGACTAGGACATAGAAATGCAGAAGATATAAAGGAACTTGCAACAGAAAAGTACGCCAGTGGCATTGACATTACAGATTGTGGTCAATATTTGAAGTGTACAGCATGTTTGAAAGGAAAAATGAGCAGAAAACCATTTCCAAGAAGAAGTGAAAAACAATCAGAACAAATTCTGGATTTAGTGCATAGTGATATTTGCGGTCCAATGAAAACTGAAACACCTAGCCGAAAACGTTATTTTCTAACATTAATTGATGATTTTTCCCGTTTCACAAATATTTATTTACTCAATTTGGCATATGTCAAAAATCGATTTGGAAAATATCCTAAGATGTTCAGATCCGACAACGGAGGAGAATACATTGGAAAGTCAGTTCAAGATATTTTGAAAGTACATGGTATCTCTGTTCAAAATACAGTTCCATACTCGCCTCAACAAAATGGGGTTGCATAACGCAAAAATAGGACTCTCTGTAGAGCAGCAAGATGCATGCTGATCGATGCTGAGTTGCCCAACAAGTACTGGGGTGAGGCTGTTGTTACTGCAAATTACCTGCAGAATCGTCCATTAAGTAAATCTATAAATAAAACTCCATTCGAACTATGGAATGGTGAGAAGCCGAAACTAGATCATCTGAAAAGTTTTGGAAGTATTGCCTTCGCATATGTTCCAGCAGAAAAACGAACTAAATGGGACCCTCATGCAAGAGAAGGAGTTTTTGTGGGTTATGATGAACATTTGACTGGATATCGAATCTTGGATCCCTTGGCAAGTAGAATTACGATTAGTAGAACAGTTGAATTCATTGAAAATGAGCATTTTTCGGGATATGAGAGAACAGAAAAGAAAAATATATATATATATATATATATATATGGGTATACAGAACGAAATTGAAGTCAAAAAAAAGGAAATTTTAAAATTAAAAAAAAAAAAAAGAAAGTTAAAAAAAATACAATCTGGAGAAAATCAAATAGAAAATGAAGAATTCAATGGAAACCAAATCAGAAGATCTACAAGAATAAATAAAGGAATACCTGCACCTAAATTAACATACATGGCAACGAATGCATTTCCTAGAGAACCAAAATCATTCAAAGATTTGATGAGTTATCCAGAATGTGAAAAATCCAATTGGCAGAAGGCTATACAAGATGAATTGGAATCTTTTGAAAGAAAAGAGTATGGGAGTTAACAGAACTTCCTGCAGATGAGGAACTGATTGGTACTAAATGGGTTTTCAAAATGAAAACAAACAGTGAAGGGGAAATAACCAGGTATAAAGCACGTTTAGTTGCCAAAGGATATACTCAGAAATATGGTGAAGACTATGACAGCACATTCGCTCCTGTCATGAAACAAAGTAGTTTCAGAATACTTTTATCAATAGCAGCTACGCATAATCTTAACATTAGACATTATGATGTTAAGACAGCTTTTCTCAATGGTGAATTGGAGGAGGATTTATACATATCACAGCCTAATGGTTTTATCAATACCACTGCAGAAATCAATATATGGACTAAAACAGGCAGCAAAGTCCTGGAATGAAAAACTGAAAAATATTTTGTATGAACTTGGTTTCCAGTCTAGCGAAAATGATAATTGTATGTTTAAGAAGCAGGAAGAAGGGGAAAATTCATATCTCCTGATATATGTCGACGATATATTGATTTGCCATAGAAATCTCACCATTATAAAAGCATTGGGAGGAAAATTAAATAATCATTTTGAAGCTGTGGACTTGGGTGATATACATCATTTCTTGGGAATAAGTATTTTTTGTGATGAAGATGGTAATTATTTGTTAGACCAAGAAAATAAAATCAATAAAATGGTTGATGAATTTGGATTGACCAATGCATATCCTGTATCAACGCCAATGGATACGGAATATCACAAACTCAATGATAATTCGAAATTATTGCCAAACAATGATAATAACAGGAAACCAGTGGGGGTGCTGTTGTACTTATCAACTATGACCAGACCAGACATATCTTTGCCTGTGAACTATTTAACTCGAAGAATCAGTCAACCTCGTCAAATAGATTGTGATGCTGCAAAAAGGGTAATGAAATGCCTGAAAGGAACGAGTAATTTCAAACTAAAAATGAAGGCAGACACAGATTTGATTTTAAGAGGATTCGTCGATTCTGATTGGGCAAGAGATACGTCTGATAGGAAATCAATAAGTGGTTTCATATTTTTCTTGGGAGATAACCCAGTTACCTGGACGAGTAAAAAGCAAACATCAGTAGCACTTTCTTCAACAGAAGCTGAATATATATCAGCAGCTTTGGCTAGTCAAGACTTGCTTTGGTTGAGACGAATGATCATAGATTTTGGTTTTTGTTGTGACATAGCAACTGATTTGTTTGAAGATAATCAAGGTGGCATCAAACTAGCGGAAGACAAGAGATCAACTTCAAGGACCAAACATATCGATGTGCGGTACCATCATCTACGAGATCTCATTAATAATAATATTATTAATTTCAAAATATTGCCCTTCCCCAGGCATGATTGCTGATGGACTCACAAAACCTCTTCCGAAACAAAAATTTTTCGATTTCAGAAGATCTATAGGAATTTTGCAGAAATGATCTGTTGGTATTCAACAGATCATGAAAGTAAATATCTCACATCCTGTACTAGGTTTTCTAGTTGTTTGAATAGTTGTCAAGTTTGACATATACTTTGAATGTAATAGTCGTTTGCAGTTATTAAAAATACTTTTGTATACTGTTTCTTTAGTAAACCTAACATAAAACCTAACAGAAGTTCGTGACAAAGAAGTATCTAGGAGTTGTGTGGTCCATTGATTCCATTTCAAGAACTATTTCCTTCATTTTCTTGTGATCCGATCTGTTGCTCGTATTTTGTGGCTTTAGAAATTCCATTCTTGCCTTTCCCATGATTGTTAAGTCAATCGGGGGAAAGTCCAGTAGTGCTTCCATGGCTGTTGTTGGTATTGTTTTCATTGCCCCCTTTATCCTGAGGCAGGAAAATCTGTATAACTTGCTCAGTTCAGCCGGGGCAAGTTTTTGGGTTATCTTTATCCACCATACCAAAGATGCATAAGTAATCATGGGTTTCACCACAGTATTGTATGTCCAATACACCATTTTGGGACTTAGCTCCCATATTTCTCCGTGTGCTCACCTGGCTCCCATTCTCGGCTTTCTCCTTTACTTTTGCCAGTTGTTGGTTCCAGGTTAATTTCGAGTCTAGGATTACACCGAGATATTTAACTCCCCCGATAACTGGATGTTGGTCCTTGGAGGGTTAGAGTCCCAGGCCCTCTAGCTTCCTTCTTCTTGATATTTAAACCCTCTTCATTTATCAATGTACTGACCAGATTTAGGGCCGCTTGCATTCTCTCCCTAACTGTGGTGTTGCATTTTCCTTGGACTATGATGACTATGTCGTTTGCGTACCATTCCTTTCTAGTGGTTAGCAGGTTTTCCACCGGCCAGAGCAGTGAGACAGTACAGCCCCCTACGGACAGCCTCTGGTGACCTTGCCTGCCAGTGTTTCTCCCACCAGAGAGAAGTAGATTATTGTTTCTCTTAGCATGCAATCTAATTCAGCAGGACTCATTGTAAATATATATATATGTTGGTCGAATATCCATCAAAAGACAACTTAGGTAAGTGCAGGTAATATGGCCATGAGGTATCATAAAGGTAATATAGCCATAATACAAAAGTGTAAAAAATGTGAACAAACAGTAACAAAAAATAAAACAGTTGTTTATACAATTATTCCAATCGCAAAATCAAAAATGTTACTCACCTTCAATTTTTGTTTGCAAAATAACACTGAATAACACGCAGCTTAATTCAACCAGTTTATCTTTTGCAGTAAGTCCAACACATGCTTGTGAACATATTCTTTGCAAGTATTGCAGAGTCTCATATCTTTTTGGCGATCTTCGTTGCATAATTTACAGTACCAAGATTCCTTTGGGATTTTTTTGGCGGTTTCTTGCAGTTTGGTTTTCGTCTTTATCAAAGAGCTTTTCCTCAATTACTTGAGTTTAACAATTAATTACTGGCTTCCTTGGTATTTTGACTTTAGTATTGACTATGTCAGGTGTTTTGAATATGTCTTTAAAAAAACGTTAAGTTTGCCAGTATTTTTATTTTTTGCTGCATTCTCTAACTCATGATTCCTTTTCAGTTGTCCTCCGTCATCACTTATATTTTTATTTGTGCTTTGCTCGGATTCCACAAATTCTCGATTTGTTACAGTACTACGAGCAAATGCTACGTCGGAAATAACTTCAGCCTCAAAGCCAGATCTGATAGTCGCAGGTGTTATCGTTTCAACCCACACCTTCGAAAAAATACATCCGAAACGTAATTTAGATATAGACCGTTCAGCTGGATTCATCGATAAAAAATGGGTTATTTCATCTACCCAGTAATATTCAAAAGCTCTGAATACTGCTTTGTCCATTGGTTGCAATTAATTGTTGTATTATAGGGTAGACAGTACAATGTTATATTCAATCTGTCAGCAGCATCTGCAATCGTATAGTCTGGATGTCATTTTGCCCCATAAAAAATCACAAGACATCCACCAGGTATTTTGAATACTACCTTTTTCTGTCATTTGTATGGTACTTCTTGAAGGCAGTGAGTCACCCCATTCGACTTTCAGTCGCTCTCCTTTAAAGAGAATCAGGGATGGTATTGCATGTTCATTAGCAACTATGTACACGTGTCTAGCGTCCTTCTCAGCTAAAACTTTTTGATGGTGGTGTCAAGACAACCTACATCCTTTTTCGCCGATATTGTATATTTTTTGAGGATCGCCTATAACCGCTTTTAGTTTCGAAAAGTGATCATCAACAATAAGTTCATTCATTTTTTGTGTATTTGCTGCATTCAAATTTTGTGCTTTTCTGTGGCAAATTTCGGGGTGTCGACCCATAAATCCCTGAGGACAATAACGTTTGTCATTTTGTTTGTATCGTTAAATTGGTTTTTGAGGTTATATGTCAATGTGAAACCATTGTCTTAATACTTTACTGGTAATAGCATATTCTATTTCAGAAAGTCTAATAACTATGGAAACATTCTCAATTAAATATTGATAGAAAGATTTTCTGTAAATTGAAAAATCCACGGTAAAAATGAAGTTATTTTTTGTGAATGTCTAACAGAAAACAACTACTTCTTCGGCTAAAGCCACGCTGGACATTGAACTATATCTGATAGATATTCTGAAAAGACCATAACTCAAAAGAAAAAATCTGAAATTGAAAATTTGCATTTTCATTCAGATAGTTATTTGATTTTCTATTTCAGTCTTAATTAAGAACTCATGAAGATGAATGAGGCAAAGAAGAATGTTTTCCAAAAAAGAGTTCTCACCAGAAATCATTCGTAACATTGACGCAAGAGAGACATCGCATTCACTAGGTCTTCAATACATTTTTGTCGACGAAAATCTTTTTCACGCTTCCACGATCATCAGGAAGACCGGAAGAAATAGGAAACACATTTTCAAGAAGCAATCTCACTTTGCAAAGATGGAAAAAGTTAGAATCATTTCTTTTGGAGAGACACTTTGAAATCAGTGTTTTCTGACATTAAAACCTGTCATGGGGTATGATAGATTGACTTGTTGAATACCCCACAAGAGGTTATCTTGACGATGGAAGATAGTGTTTAAAGTTTATCTTCCAGTCGCAGATGATTCCACATCTGATTTTATGAACATCCTGTTTATATTTTCAACAAATCAATCAAATAACTAATTCTTTGGCTTAATCCAGTTTCTTGATCCACTGTCAGTACAGACTTTATGGTCTGATTTTTCGCAAAATAACGCCTTGGGATGCATGACTTGCTGTATTAACAGACATACCATCGTTTATAGCGTCAATGGCACCATTTATATCCACTTGTTCCCATTTACCCCTTAAATTCTGACACTCACGCATTCTGAAAAAAATAATAATATTCTTACAAAATATTCTTCAATAGCTCTTTCCCAATAATTTAGAAACAATATCTGCAACTATGATATGTGTATAGTAATATGGCCATGGCCTTATTGCTACACATTACAACTGGCCATAATCATTGATACGGTTTGACCATAATAACAATTTTAACAAGAACACCCTGAATTTATGAAAAATATTTACATACAAATTAAAGTCAATGTATTTGTGTTACTCTAAAAGAAAAATTTAAATCCTCACCTCCTCCTAACTTATGAAATTTTTCGTCGTCCGCAAGAATTATAATAAACACGTATATTTTCGTCGACAAAAACATATTTAAGACGTAGTGAATGCGATGCCACTCTTGCAACAATATTACAAATGATTTCTGGTGAGTACTCTTTTTTGGAAAACATTCTCCTTTGCTTCATTCATCTAAATGGGTTCCTAATTATCATATTATAAGAGGAAATATAGTACAAAATTTGAAGGATAACATAAAAAATGTAAAACTACTGAAATATGTAACGATAAACATAAAACAAGAACGTGGATTAGAGAAGGTCTGATTATCTTCATAAACGAAAGAGATAAACAATACAAGAGATATAAAAAAAATAGAAACGAGGAAAACTATGAATCATACAAAACATACAGGAATAAAATCGTGAATTTAGCCAACGAAATGAAAGCAAATACTACGAAAAAATTACAAACCAAAATCAAATGTACCCGCCGAGATCTTACAGATCAATGGACTGATTGAATCAAACCTAATAACATCGCCGAAATTTTCAATAATCACTACACAAGTATTGGAGAAAAAATGCCACAAACAATCAAACCAAATAGTATCATAGATAATGACGATACCGAACTGGAATCGAATAACATATGCTCGATATTTTCAAGTACTGTGAGCGAAACGGAAATCATACAGAAAATTTTATACCAGTCATTTTCAACCAATCAGATGCTTTATTTCGACATTGTTGCTATGGTAACCAGCAAAATTTCTGAAAATTTTCCATCCACATGAGCATGTAGACGTAAAATTAATAAGTGGAAATTTCCCGGCACATGACAGCTATCATATAATTAGACAAAAATAATATTGAAATAATATTGACAATATTTTTTATTTACTTACTTTATAAGTTGGAAATATTACAACAATTTATTAAGGTGTACATTCTATAATATCATTAATTAATTTTAAATTCCTCAAAAATTCCACTTCTACCTCCTCTTTCCAACTGGTAAATAAAACACAGAACCGGTGTTTTTTTCAATAATATAAAATGAAAATAATACTGAGACACCAGTTTATTTCTTTGAGTATTAGATTTGTGTCCAAAAGAAGGCACAATATCACGCAGAATGTTGCCAATCTCTTTGAATAAGTTTTCTTGCTCAGGATTTAATCCACATTCTTCCACTAGGTATGTTAGATATTTTACATTTTTATGGTACATTTTAATGTGCTGTGATTCTTTGCAAAAAGAACACAATTCATACGATTGAAAGTTCATTTTATTATCATTTTTTTACTAACTTATGATTGTATACAATATTATGAGGAACTTATAATGCCACAAATAAAATATTGATCGACAGGAGTAGTGAATGTCAAATCCATGGCTAACTTTACAAAATATTTTTTAATCGGCAACATACGCCAACAACATTCTATTTAGAATAAAGAATAAAATATCCGATTTCCTGAATTATTTGAAAAACTAATTTTTACCGCTAATATTAATTTTTCTTAGAATTAAACTTAAAAGAATATGAAAAATATTTAAGTATATATGAAAAGGTATAGTTATATATTTTTTGCTGTATATCACCTTTGTTGTAGTCAATATTGACATTTCCCTGAAAACTAGTTAGAAAATTATAAGAAATCAATTATTTTTATATAATAATGTATCTGATATTATGAATTTTATTTTACTAGGGCACTGGAAAAATAAAAAAAAACAACCACTTTTATTTTTAATCAATATTGACATTTCCCTGAAACCCAGTTAAAAAACTGTATGAAAACAATCAATTTTATATAAAAATTCATCTGATATTATATATTTTATTTTACTAGGGCACGGGGAAAATCAAAAAATATCTCCCGCATACGAACGTATCCACTTTCATTTTTAGTCAATATTAACATTTCCCTGAAACCTAGTAAAAAAAATGTATGAAATCAATAAATTTTACATAACAGTTTATCTGATATTATATATTTTATTTTACTAGGGAACGGGGAAAATCAGAAAAAAATCTCCCCCAAAACTCCCATTACCCACAGCCTTCTACTTATTTGTGAATAACGTCAAAATAAATATTAACTTAATGTTTTCTATTTAAATATAATTCTGGTAAAAAATGTTCTTACCGAATCCCCCACGTGCTTGAATTAATTGCGGGAAATTTGTCTCGTACATGAATTTTTAAAGAAAATTATCTCTCGTCGCTTCGCGACTCGTGATGATTACACACAATATTATAAGTGATAATTGCATTCCGTGCAATTATCAATCACTAAGACAACACGATTGAGTTTGACAACTTCATTCGAAATACATTTCAAAATGTCACGTTTTGGCAATGTGAATGTTCAAACTATAAATGCGCTAATCAAAGAAAAAATTCCCAGAAATACAACCTACAGTCACAAATTTGGGGAATATTTATGGAATTTTGCTGCGAACGAGAATATGAATTAAATGAACATAGAAGCTCAGAAGAATTGGCGTTGATACTAAAAGATTGGGCGGTCAATATGAGAAAGAAAGACGGGACCAAATTTAAAGAAGCAACGGTGAAGACAATGTGGAACGTTTCGCGCAAACTTTTGCAAGAAAAGTATTATAATGACTATTATATTATGATTGACCCGTTTTACAATATAGTATTTAAACCAGCTCGAAAATATATAACCAGCGATACCATCAGAAAGAAACTACAAGCAGATCCATAAAAAGTCCAGTTCAGTTTCGTTAAATTTGTCTGAAGTTAACAAAATAATACTGCTATGGGATGAAAACACTCCTGAAGGTCTTATGCGTAAATTTTACCATATTGCTGCTGTAGAATTAGCGTGGTGAGGAGGAGAGGCAGTTGCTTGTCTGGTGGATTTTTTTTCAAATCGGGAAAAATAACGATGGCTCTCCAACAAATCGCATTGAACACAATCCGGTGTTCAGTAAAACGTGCCAAGGTGGTTCTAAAAGCTGTACAAGTAGTTAATGGTTGGGGTGAAAGACAAAGCTGCCCTGTACGTTTTTTTCATAAACTGATATCAAAACGAGGCGACAATATTACCTCACCACGACTGTTCTTAAAACCAAATCGACACTGGAAAAATGAAACTGACAAATGGTACGATAATGTACCTGTTGGAAGAAATACAATAAATGGATGGACTAAATCTGCTGCTGAGGCTAGAATGTAAAGGACAAAAAGATAACAAATCACTCGAATAGATCAACTGCTGTTAGCGAATTGGCAAAAAGTGGAGTAGAAGAACAACAATGGCTGAAAATTACTGGTCATAGCAATCAAAATTCTATAAAACCATACTTAAATCTCGATCAAGAAAACCACAACAAGATCATAAATATTATGCGTGGTGATAAATCTTCTATAGTAGAGAACAGCAACGAATCTTATGTTGAGTTAAACTTTAATAATTGTACTTTCACTAACTGTACTATTAATAAATAAATAAATGTTTCATTGTGTTGAGTTATAAACTTTTTTGTCAAAAAAATTTCCGCCGAATATCCCTCGGGCATTGACAAATGCCTCATAATTTTATGACAAATTTCTCAAGCTCGTTGCTTGGTACCAAGGAATGAGCTTTCGATTGTCATAAAATTATCTTGTCCATTATCAATGTCCTAGGGACATTACTACTGATAATTAACAATTTGAAAGGTGACTCAGCACCTGGATTCGATAATATTACAACAAAAACACTTAAAAATATTGCACCCATGATCGTTAATAAACCTCTATTTTATCTAATTAATTTGATATTTGCCCATGGAAAATGCCCTAAGTTCTTTAAGATTGCCATTATTAAGCCTATACATAAAAAGGAAGATCGCAATAGAGTAGAAAACTATAGACTCATAAGCCTCATTTCTAATCTAAGTGAGATATTTGAAAGAGCTTTCAGAGCACGTCTCATTAATGTCCCAGATAAATATTCAATTGTCAAAGTGCAATTTGGATTCCAGACGAACCGCGTTCCATGATGCAATTGCCCTGTTAACCCAAAAAATCAATTCCAGTTAAGATTCAAGCCGTCCATGTGCTGCAGTTTTCATAGATTTGACAAAAGCCTTTGATACTATAGGTCATCAAATACTTCTGTCGAAATTGGAAAATATTGGAATTCGCGGACCCGCACTAGTACTTTTACAAAGCTACCTCAATAAACGAACCCAAATGGTAATATACAGAGTACTAAAAAAATACTAACATATGGTATCCCACAAGGAATGGTAATATACAGAGTACTGGAGAAATACTAACATACGGTATCCCACAAGGAACCGTGCTGGGGCCTATCTTATTTCTAATATATTTAAATCAATAACTGTTCCAAAAAATGCTAACATCACGATAATATCATTTGCAGACGATTCTGTCCTTTAGGTTGAGGAAAAAACTTGGGATGAAGTCGAACATAACATATCCAACGAGCTACAAGTAATGGTAAAGTGGTTTTACAAAAACTTACTGACTATCAACCTAGAAAAAGTACGTACCTTTTGCAAACAAAAGAACAAGACTGCCAAAAAATAAAACAATTTCTGTATACCTACCATTCAGAAAAGATACATGGTCAATCGAGAGCACAGATCATACTACTTATCTAGGCATAACAGTAGATAGTCATTTAAAATGGGACTATCACATTAAGATATTAACAAAAAAAAATACGATCGCTTATGTTTATGTTCAAATAAATTTCAAAAATAACAGACCAACGAAATCTGAGAAATATATACTTTGCTCTAGTTCAGTCACTACTATGTTATGAAGTAGAAAACAAATTGCAATCTTTAAAACCAATATTTTACTAGATTTATTCTTATAAATTGTAAAACTATCCCCATTGGATGTACTGTACAACACGTCTGTAGAACTATATCACGCATAAGCTACAAAAGCTTCAGTGATCTTCCTTTATTTTCAAGACTTATTGAACTATCATACTTTGTATGTAAAACCTTAGTATTATTATTAATTAAGACTGGAGTAGAAAAATAAAAAAACTATCCTTATGAAAATGCAAATTTTCACTTTAGTGTCCTTTCAAAATATCTATGAGATGTAGTTGAATGTTCAGCATTGCTTTAGTCGAGGAACTAGTTGTTTTCTGTTAAATATTATAAAAAATAACTTCACTTTCATGTATATTTTTATCTTTTCAGAATAATATTTCTGTTCGATGTTCCATTGAGAATGTTTCCCGGTATCCTCACGAATATAACGTTGTAAATTTCCATAAAACTGAAACACCAAGGAAAAAATGTTCAATTACTGAGTAATAAAAAATCGTCCGCATGAATATTTCCGACCCACCAGTTGTTAATGAAAAAAAATCAGCGATACGGACCTGGTTGACATTATTTCATGTCGGCTGACGGCTATGTACATCACTTCTTCTCTGAATTCTGAAGACTTCGGATGATAGAAACATTGTATACGTTAGTCTTATACAATGTTAAAAATTTACAAGTTTTTATTAATATTCTTGATTCTTGTTTCCATCGGCTACCTTCTAGCGTATCCTGTAGAAACGAAAGAAGTGCAAGCCAGAATAGGAAACACAACCACAGTAGATAGGTGTTTATATGGCTTCGAAGTTGTGAATGGTAGCTGCAAAGAAATATACTGAGGTAAGTTGTTTCCTGCATCATCATGATTTCCACCAAATAAAATCATATTGTTTACAAATAAGACATTCACAAAAAAATACAGAGCCTATGAAAACATTGACTTATGGAACAGAAACATGTTTTGAGGAGAGCAATGTTATTAGTTGAATAAGACTTTTCCACAATTATTTTTCATAGAAAAAACAAATTATCCTCATTGAAATTTTCTTAATATTTCTGGAATTGTGAAATGCTAAAGTTGGTTCTCTTCAGTCGGTGAATCTGAAATATAAAATGTGAATAATTATCCATCGCAAATAGTGATATAAAATATTGATTATTTGATAAAATTGAATGATGGGGAGGTAAGTGTTTCTATTGGAAAACTTTGAAAAGAGTGAACTGAATTCAACTCTGAAATTTCAGTTTTTTTTTTGGTTGAATTATTTAAAAATGTGCCAAACTTCAAACGTCCAGATGTTTATTGGCTTTTTTCGAAGCAGTTAAAAAAAACAACATTATTCAACATTGAATCGGGATAAATCTAAAGTATACATAATGAGATCAATCCAATGGCATCGCAGAAGCAGGAATAATTTTTCAAAAAATAAGTTGGAGAAATTATCATGAAAATTTTTTTTTTCCATTTCAAGTCAGTGTTTTCAAAATCACGACAAGTGTTTCGCTATAAAATAGCTTCTTCAGGTGGCGATAATGGTAACTCAACAATCACGATGTATCATGTTAAATATTCAGATGAATTCGTTTTTACATTGACAAAACAGTTTCTATGTTCTGATCTGATAATCAATTTTCAAATGTTCTGCCTGTTTGGCCTGTGTGAAATATTGAATAAGAGCCACAACGTTATTGTTCTTAATAAATTTACTTCCTTTGTATGCAATATGATTGTTGTTTTTTCGTAAGAAAGTAGAATTATTTTCGGTAGGATGGACGAAATATGTAAAGATTTTTTATGAAGATTTCTTGAAAGGATATTATCCATGAAGTTTGAACTATAACCGTTATTAATATCAATTTGTTTACTCTCATTCAATTCCTTATTAAAATTTTCTTCTAAAAGAGGAATATTGATCAGTCTATGTATCATACTATTATATGCGGCTAACTCATGTTGGTATGGATGTGTTGAGGTACTGTGAATTGTAATGTCTCTTCATGAAGGTTTATAGAAAATTGAAGAGTTATGTTTATAACTGATTGTTGTTATAGTCAGGTCTAAAAAGTCCATAGAAGTATCTGTTTCCATTTGTTTTGTGAATTCAATTGGAGGGAGAATTGCATTGAACTCGAAGAACATTTCCAATTGTCTTCCAGTTCCCACAAAACACTCTAAAATGTCGCCCACGTACCTGTACCAGTACAAGAAATTTTTAATTAAAGGATTATTGTGAATTTTTTCTTCCAAGTTGTCCATAAAAAAATTGACTAATAAAGGACCCAGTCCTTTATCAGAAGAATAGAAATTAGTGTTAAATTCAAAATAATTTTGAGTTGAACAAGCTATAAGCAAATCTAATATCAAAGAACAAAAGGCTAAGGGTAAATATCTAGTTACATGACACATGCACTCTGAATATGGGGAAAATACTTTTCTTGCGTGTTTTTGCCTCCTGAACACGAATCCGGACAGAAAAATGCGGCGGTCTCATACCGTTTCCGAGTTACAGCACTTTAAAAAAAAATAACCTCATTTTCAAGCACCGTTTTCTCGCACGAAATCACTCGAAATGCCTCCTTCTTTTTACCAGCATAAACAATACACCCTAAATCACTTATTTTCGGCACAACTTTGCACAAAATATCGTCGTTTTTATCGAAAAAATCCTCCTTCTTACACAGTTGCAAATGAACAATTTTCGTTCCTTTGACAGAAGACATTCAGAATGACTTCTGTCAAAGGAACGAAAATTGTTCATTTGCAACTGTGTAAGAAGGAGATTTTTTCGATAAAAACGACGATATTTTGTGCAAAGTTGTGCCGAAAATAAGTGATTTAGGGTGTATTGTTTATGCTGGTAAAAAAAGGAGGCATTTTGAGTGATTTTGTAGAAACGGTGCTGAAAAGTTTTTAATGTTTACTGGGACTATGAGATGTTGGTATCAGGAGGCAAAACACGTAAGAAAAGTATTTTTCCCATATTCAGAGTGCATGTGTGATGTAACTAGATATTTACCGGGCCAAGTGCCTTGCTGACAAATTAAATACAAAAGCCCTAGTCAACAATTCAACTGATTTTCAAAAAATAAGTTTTCCAAACTTGCTTGATGGCTGATGAAATCATTATATCTGTATTTTGCCAAAGGGTGCTATACGCACCCATGCGAGTATAATTTTTTTTTTATATTTCAAGGGATCAAATAAAAATAAAAATATTTTCCTTGTCATTCGTGAAATTATTCATTTCGTCAAAACAGGCTTTAATCGGCAGAATAAAGTATCCAAATACATCAACAAATATATTTTTCCGGCTACCTCGTATTAACGTTTAATCTACCCGAAATCGATTGTTAATGACTCCTATTAACCTTCAATTTATCTTTTAATGCATAATTGTAATATATGCAACCAAACATACACCGAAATCGACCATTAATATCCTATAAATGGTCGATTTCCCCATTAATGTATAATTGTGGTATAGGCAACTAAACATATACGAATTCGAATATTATTCAAATTCCAAATCATCACCTTTGCGCTGTCAAATTTATGTATTTTAAAATCCAAATATTGTAAGTTTCCTCCTAGTTGAAGGCAATGGATATCGAAAATTTCACGTTGACCCCAGGAACGAGGTCGACGGAAAATTTTTGTAATCAACTCATTTATTAAAATGGCGATTAATGATCTCGAACATTAACGCGCCATTAATACACTAGTTGATTAAATAAAAAAAATGTTAAATACAATTTTCTATATTTATAGATAAATTTTATCAATCCTTTTGGCTGCATATTATGTAGATGAGACAGGTCATAGTTATATATAGGTATATATAGTATATAGGTAAATACTAACTCTAAATAAAAAAATAAATATAAAAAATTAAAACTTAAAAAAACATTGGGCTACTCTACCGAGACAAGAACATTTCAAAATAAAATTGTCAAAATAGACACGGTCGCGCATTGCTCACATTTATTTATATGTTAAAACATTTTTCTGGTGACAGGGTCTTGATATCATTTGGCAGTAGGTTATAAATGCGAATTCCAACAAATGCAGAAGATTTTTCATATTTTGCGTGATGTGATCATATTTTTACTCCTAATATTATAGGTAATTATGCATTTCTGCTCTCATTTGTACGAGACCTTCAGTTTCATGTTAATGTTTTCAATATGAACTACATTAAAATATCGATATATATATATTCTTGCCATGTGAAGAGTAAGTGTGGATTCATGCAACACAAAATAACAATTATCAAATAAGAAATAACAAATAACTATTATCAATAAACAAGAATCAAAATGTAGCATGCATGCACTCAAAATAAAATTAAGAAATAAAAAGTAAGCATGCGCACAAGACGGAGATCCGATGCATTTAAATTAGGTAATCCTACTTTTTCGAAATTCCATGTCCCCTCGATAATAAGAAACAAGTGAAAATTCAAAATGTCCTATAAACAATATGAAACAAAAACAATACCTCAAATATTAGAAAAAGTGAGGTTATTTTCATCATCGGTTTGACCAATCCGCGGTCATCTGCGTACTAGTTGCGCACTAGAAGAAAATTTCGTTAAAATAATGTAAAAAGATAAAAGTTGGCCAACTTCTACATGTTATTTCTCAAATGATAATTGTTATTTGTCTGCATGAACATAGTCATTGAAAACTATAGAGTTCAACTTATATTGATAAATGTTATTTCTTATTTGTTATTTGATAATTGTTATTTTGTGCTGCATGAATCCACACTAAGTCAATCATTGTTCCCAAGAATTTTGTCGAACTGGCCAATTCTAAGGATTTGTTTTGGAAACTGATATTGAGGTTATGTAGACTCCGAGATGAATTCGCAAATTGCATGTATACTACTTTGTTTAGGTTCACAATGAGTCTGTTCTTTTACACCAGTCAATAAATTCAAATAGAACTCTATTGACTAATTGCTTCATATCGTCAGATGTTTTACTGGAAATAATGATAGACGTGTCATCTGTGTGAAGGAATATTTCTTCATAACTAATGTTATCAGGAAGATCATTCACATATAATTAAAAAAATGGTGGTCCAAGAACGATGCCTTGAGGGGTACCCGTTGCCACAAGAAATTTATCATAACGTTATTCTGCTTCATCTGGAAACATATATTCGCAAAAAAGACACAAGTAACTGATTTATATTCCCCTGAGTTGGATAGTATTTCTACTACAAATTTGGTGTTCAAAGTGCCGAAGACCCTGCTTAAGTCGAAGAAAATTCCTACAATAATATTTTTTTCGTCAATTTAATCATATATATATGTTCGTAAAATTGAGCGTTGTAGTTTCTGTCTCGAATGATTTTTCTGAATACATGTTGGCACTCTGTCATCATATCGAATCGAAATTTCTCAAAAATTTTTGAGCGTACGAAAACTAATGTTATATATGTGTTAATGGAAAATTCCTTTAATTTTTTTATTTTATTCATTATATTTGGCCATCAGATTTCATTGAGATTATCTTCGGAAGACAGAAAGTAAATTAAAAAGATAAAGATACAATGAATAAAAAAAATCCATTATTCCTATTTTGGTATTATGGAACAATAATTTTATCACTGGATGTTTTATATACAAAATCATAGAACAATAATATTATCAATAATTGTTTCATTCATGGTCCATCATCCTGTCACATTATATAGGATTCACAATTAAAATTTATATCTGCACTTTTGTGTCCTTTGGACCGAAGAACACCGAAATTATTAACAGATTTCAGAATTGTTTATACTTCCAAGTGAGGAGGTGCCCATCACAAGAAATGTAAGCCCATTTGGTGGATATACTTCGAAAATACGAAGTCAAAGATAAAGATCTACGATATATTTATTGACAATATTTTTTCCTTCCAAGCCATAGAATATATTCATTACTCGAGAAATACAAAATTTCAATGCTTACGCGCTGAGAGTTCAAAAACGCAAAGAAAAAACCCTCTTCCATCTAATTCCTTATTCCTGACAATGTTTTTCTCAAGATGTCTAAAAACCCTGGTGAATGAACTGATTCGATATTGTTTAGATTCTCGAGGGAGACACCACCTGTTACTTCAACAGAGCTTCTCTCTGTGGCAGTCTGAGGTCCAAAAATTTTTGTGTATATTCTCGCTTAATGTCAGAACTCAATTTCTGATATCTGCAGCATCTTATATGAAATAATGTTCAGTGTTTCGTCGGTATCTATGCGTTTTCCATCTCTTTGATTTGAAATCTTGCTTAGCTTATTCCTTAGTTTGTTCCTTGAAAAATCACTCGTTCATCAGTTTATTAGTGCGTGAGGAATTGCTAATTTTCAGGTAATGTAGTGTGTAAGGATACTTTTTTGTAGAACGGGCCACATTTGTATTTTGTGTGGACAGTATAAAGCCGCAGATTCGAATACTCAGCTGTATTCGGTACCAAAAGCAGGTACTTACAAATCTTGAAGAATTGACTAATAATGATATTTTCATAGTTCATCATATTGTATGCATTGAATTTTATATTTTCTGCAATTTAATGACAATTTCATTCCCAATTCTCCGTCTGTCAAAATCCAGTTAACCTCAAACCCAAATGGTACAAAATACGAAAAACAACACGACAGTGCTTTCTTTGTGCAATGTTCGGGGGCTTCTAATTCTAGCTTTGCTATTGGTGAAGTTTGACAAATGTCTCTTTTTAACCAATAGCAAAGCCAGAATTAGAACCCACGAACAGTTCTTCTCACAAAGAAAGCTGAGGAAATAAATATACCCTGTTACTGAATTGAAACTAAAACGAAATTGGCGCCATCTGACACGCTAGTAATATCTATTATCAAGTAGACCAAGTGTCGCCAAGTCGATCCTAAGATATCTAAAAACCCTGGTGATTGCACTTATACCTGTAGAAGTTTGGGATCGACTTGGTGACACTTGGCATAATTGATAAAAGAGATTACTAGCGTGTCAGATGGCGCCAATTTCGTCTTAGTTTCAATTCAGGAACAGGGTATATTTATTTCGTCAGCTTTCTTTTCGAGGCGAAGTGTTCGAGGGTTCTAATTCTAGCTTTGGTATCGGTTGAAAAGAGACATCTGTTAAACTTCACCAATAGCAAAGTTAGAATTAGAAGCCCCCGAACATTGCACAAAGAAAGCACTGCCGTGTTGTTTTTCGTATTTTGAACCATTTGAATTTAACTGCATTCTGACAGACGGAGAATTGGAAATGAAATTGTTATTAAATTGCAGAAAATATAAAATTCAATGCATACAATATGATGAACTATGAAAATATCATTATTCGTCAAGATTTGTACTTGCTTTTGGTACTGAATACAGGTGAATATTCGAATCTGCTGCTTCATACTGTCCACACAAAATACAAATGTGGCCCATTCTACAAAAAATATCCTTACACACTACACTACCTGAAAATAAACAATTCCTCACGCACTAATGAACTGATGAACGAGTGATTTTTTGAAGAACAAACTCAGGAATAAGGTAAGCAAGATTTCAAATCAAAGAGATGGAAAACGCATAGATACCGACAAAACACTGAAAATAATTTCATATAAGATCTGCAGATGTCAGAAATTAAGTTCTGACATTGAGCGAGAAGATTTTTGGACGGTGCCATCTACCACAGACTAACCACAGAGAGAAGTTCTGTTGAAGTAACAGGTGGTGTCCCCTCGAAAATCTAAACAATATCGAATCAGTTCATTCACCAAGGTTTTTAGACATCTCAGTCGATCCCAAACTTCTACAGCACCAGGGTTTTTAGACATCTTAGTTTTTCTATTGCCTAACTATTCAAGAGAGTGAGAATAAAGTGGAAAATAATTCGACAGATTTTCGAAAACTTTTTGTCAGGCAATAGACACGAGAGCCCAACGGGCTCGAGTGGCTATTGCCAAAAGGCAACAAGTTTGAGAAAGAAATCTGGAGAATTATTTTCTACTTCATCGAACTCTCGTGTGGTATTATGTAGATTATTTTTTTGCATTTCTAGAAACCAATGAAAACTTGAGCTTAAGCTGCAAGGGCTAGAATTATAGTTTCCGAAACATGTGGCTGGTTAATAAAACAGGGTGAACTATTCACGAAGACCTAAAAAGAATCACTAGTATATGTGACTAAATACGTTATTTAATTAAGAAATGTCACATAAGGCAATCAAATTAAAGCTCACAAAATATCGTCTAGAGATTATTTTTTGGCATTTCTAGAAACCAATGAAAACTTCCAATTCAAATAATTCATGTACGTTTTGGCCAATCAAAACATTATTATAATGAGAATAATCTACCTAGAAAATTGCCGCGGGAATAATTTGAGATATTTTGCTTTTATTCTTTGACAACCTATATTTTTAATTTGACATCTGTCATCAATTCGCATGAAAAGTGAGAAATAAATCAAAACCGGTTTAGTTCATTATATAATTTTGCGAGGAAGTGTGTTTGTGATCGTAAATTCAAAAAATAATCTACAGAATACCACACAAGAGTTCGATAAAGTAGAAAATAATTCTCCAGATTTCTTTCTCAAACTTGTTGCCATTGGGCAATAGCCACTCGAGCCCGTCGGGCTCTCGTGTCTATTGCCTGGCAACAAGTTTTCGAAAATCTGTCGAATTATTTTCACTCTATTATCACTCTCTTCTGGTATTACAACTGATAATTGTTTGATGTTACGATCATGAACACATTTTCTCGCAAATTGATATAATCTACTGAACTGGTTTTGATTCATTTCTCACTTTTCATGCAAATTAAAAATATAGTTGCCAGACAATAAAAACAAAATACCTAAAATGATTCCCGCGGCGATTTTCTAGGGAGAATATTCCCAGTATAATGTTTTGTTTGGCCAAAACGTACACAATGATTTGAATTGAAAGTTTCCATTGGTGTCTAGAAATGTTAAAAAATTATCTTTCGAAGATATTTTGTAAGCTTTAATTTGATTGCCTCATGTGACATTTCTTGCAGATAAAATAATTTATTTAGTCACTTATACTAGTGATTCTTATTAACTCTTCGTGAATAGTTCATCCTGTTTTACTGGACTAACCAGCCACATGTTTCGGAAACTATAATTCCAGCCCTTGTGGTTTAATCCCTTTTCTACGAAGGGCATTATTTTTTCCATGGAAATTTTTCGGAAAGGTCATCCAACTGGAACCAATTTAGAAATACAGCAAGAGAGTGGTGATATGTTCATATATATTGATTTTAGCTCCCCAATGGAAAAAGTTGATGTACCCGGAGGCTCAACCTAGGAGCCTCATAAAACATATGGAATCAGATTAGTGTCATCAATCCAAGTATACAATTTGGGGAGTTCAATTCACCCATTTTTTTCAATATTTCATCGTTTATTAGTATTAACATATTCGAGATATAAATGGCTGCGGAACTGAAATTTTTATTACTTGGCCCTCAGGTTGCCCTAATTTTGGTCAACAATGTCAGTAATAAACATAGTAGTACATTTTCATCCATTGAGTTCCATGGAATTTAGATAAGGCGAAACGCATCATTGCAGCACGCGATAATTTGAAACCATCTGGTTTTGAAGTTTTCCTTTCGTAAATTTTCCTAATAAAAACAAATAAATGATTCATGTTGATTTCTGTTGTAAATCTCAATAATCGCAGCGTAGTAAATATGAAATTCAAAACAATGAGGTCAACATTCAAAATAGGATAAGAACCGAATTTACGATAAGATAATGATTCGATTGGTATTAGAGTGATATAACGAAATATGATAGGAATAACGATTTATGTCAGGGTCAATTTCGATAAGGATAAACTGTGTTATGGTCTCCAGATAATTCGGAGTCACAATTTTACGAAACCCGAACATAGAACGGAAGAACACTCCCAAAAAATCCGGATACCCAGAATGGAAAATTCAATAGGGACATTGAGCTATACAGAGTTGAATGAAATGAATAATTATATAGATATTTTTTTCAATATACCACGATTATAAAACGGACTAAAAAGTATAAAATAAGTATTTAATTTTTTTTTTAATATTAAGTTTATAAAACGGACTACAAAGTATAAAATGAATTTAATTTATAGAATAATAATAATGAGAATATGTATTTGCTATTAAACAGAGAACAGAGAAATGACAAAATTTACATTATTCAAATAAATATTGTAGGAACCACAGAAGCAACGAAAGTTACTTGTATGTGGTAAAGTATAAATTAGGTGGAATCTAAAGAATAATATATAAACTAAATCATAAGAGATATAGATATAACATACATATGGCACAAAAACTAAAATCATGTTAATGCATCTATAAAAACACCAATGATCTATTGAATTTCGACATCGTATATAGATGGATAACACAAATATAAATGTAGAGTCACACAAATATACAATTATTCAAATATAAAATGACGTAAAGGTAAAATTACTACGAAGGCGTAGAAGTGCCACACTTTTTTTATTTCGACTTGTATCTCGGAATCTCGACTTGTATTTCGGAATTCCGACTTTTATGTCGGAATCCCGACTTGTATCTCGGAATTCCGACTTGTAAGTCGGAATTCCGAATAGTAAGTCGGAATTCCGATATAGAGGTCAACAATGAAATAACATTGAACAAATGAGATTATTACAACTTATATATATATATATATATATATATATATATATATATAATGTAAATATTTTGTGGGGATGCAGCTATGTTTTAATCAAACTCTATTTTGACTTTTGTGGAAGCTTTCGAAATAAGTTTATTTCTTCCTCAGTCACTCTGAAAAATATGGTATAACTTATGATGGACATATTTGAGAAAGTAAAATATTACTTACAGTATATGAGTATAAGATGAAATTAACATCCAGAAAAATGGTATGTTTTTCAGACAGTAATATGAAAAGTCAAGATGAAGTTTATAAATGAAAGATGTATACAGGGTGTAATAAAATAGATTCTAATTTTTTTGTAAGAGGTTGATTCAAGTTATTGATGAATTATTGGATATAAAGTTTTTTTTATTTAAATTTGTTTCAATATCTAAGATATTGGAATAAATTATGTTCAAACTTTGAAAATCAGTTTTTTTATTCATTGATTTTTTTTTTATTTTTTATGTAAACCATTTCTAAAAACATTTTTAATAAATTATTTTTTTAGTTAAGATTGAAATATTTTGAAATCACTTGAATGTCCTGTACTATTTACATGTTGTGATAAAGGCAAGCATTCGGTCCTAAACGAATATCGCTTTTGTGAGAAACAATTCTCATTATAAATTCAATATCTGCCAAAGATGTTTTATAGAAATGTAATTAATATTGGTTGCAAACTGAATTTAGGACCTAGTGATAAGTTAAAAACATGTTATCACTAGGTCCTAAATTCAGTTTGCAACCAACTATTAATGACATTTTTATAAAACATCTTTTGGCAGAATTGAATTTATAATGAATGAAATAAATGATTCTGAAAGTAGGAATATTTACATTTCTCGAATCACCAATATACTCACTAACTTTTTACATAGTGAACCTTTTCAATTTTCAGAATTCAATATGTGGTATAATACAACTAGACATTTTCTAAAAGAACATCCTGAAATATTCATAACTAGATCCGATAAAGGTAATGCCACAGTAGCTATCAACAAAGAGCAATATATTCAATTAGCCGAAAATAGTGTTAAAGATGAGATTTATTACAAAAAAATCACCAAAGACCCAAGTTCAGGTACTCAACAAAGAGCAAACAAATTAGTTAGTCAATTGAAAAATAATGAAGATATTGACGATAATGTTGCGAAAACTTTGACAATTTACAACTCTGTATGTCCAAAATTCTATGGTTTGCCAAAGATTCATAAACCTATGTTATCGCTTAGTTCTATTATCGCTTCTATTGTTGCACCCACAAGCAAATTAACAGCTTTCATTACAGATATACTCACGAAAGCTTATAACGTTGATAATACTATATTGAAGATTGTTTCAAGTTTTCGGAACTCATCAATGATTTTAATTACCACCAAATTATATTATTATAAGTCTAGATGTTGTTTCACTTTTTACCAATATCTCCAAAGAGTCAGTCATTAATAGCATCAATAATAATTGGAACACGATTAAAAATCATTGTTCTTTGAATAAAGATACATTTGTAAAAATAATAAATTTCATTTTCGACAATATTTTTTCTGTTTGATGACAATTTTATCAACAAATTTTTGGAACAATGAATAAAAAAACTGATTTTAAAGTTTGAACATAATTTATTCCAATATCTTAAAAAAATTGAATAAAAAAAACCTTATATTAATAATTATCAATAACTTAATCAACCTTTTAAAAAAAAAAAACTATTTTATTACACCCTTATACATCTTCATTTATAAACTTAATCTTGACTTTTCATATTACTGTCTGAAGATCATACCATTTTTCTGAATGTTAATTTCATCTCATACTCATATACTGTAAGTAATTTTTTTTTCAAATGTCCATCATCAGTTATACCATATTTTTCAGAGTGACTGAAGAAAAAATAAACCTATTTCGAAAGCTTTCACCAAAGTCAAAATAGAGTTGGATTAAAACATAGCTGCTCCCCACAAAATATTTACATTTTAAATAGTGTTCAGCCACAAGCAAGAGTCGTTATAAATATATATATATATATATATATATATATATATATATATATATAAATATATATATATATATATATTTTGTTTTTGTTTTCCTTTCTTGGACATAAGGTTCATTTAAAAAGCAGAGGTTGTTATTTCATGTTATTATTATTTCAGATTGCAGGTTTGTTTTCAGGTTCGACTATATAGCAAAACAGTTTGTCAACGATTAAAATGAAAAGTTTAAAATGAAAAGTTTAAACTCTCGATTCAAATAAACATAACCTGCAAAGCAATCAAAACATTTAAGATATGTGGTAGTCTTTCACTCAGTTAGTAAATCTGTGTGTGCCCGTATTTGTAAATAGTTTCATTAATTGTATTTTAACATGATGGTTGTGCTGATGGTAAGTTGATCTAGATTTTAAACTTTTCATTTTAATCGTTGACAAACTGTTTTTGCTTATATTTTAGTCTGACCCATTGAGAAAGGCCAAAACCCTGGCTGAAACGTCTGGAATTAATTTATAAATAACATGAAATAACAACCTCCGCTTTTTAAATGAACCTTATGTCCAAGAAAGGAAAAACAAAAAAACATACATTGGTTCAAGAAAATAAACAACTAACTATATGTATATATATATATATATATATATACCAGTGTCTCTTTTCTCAGACTTAGGTTTCCTTATTTTTTCTTCTTTTCCTTCTTTTCATTAGAACTGTATTGAATGAAGCCTCCAACCGTTGTCCACCAGCATCTCTTCACCTAAGCTTGTGTCTTTTATTTGGTTCATTTCTGACAATTCTGCTTTTAAGTCTTTCAGTTCTAAGTTATTATTTTCATTTCTATAGAAATTTCCATATTTTTCACTGTACCGGCTAATTCAGCTTTTTCTTGTTTCAACAGTATTTCGAATTCCACTACAGATTCTTCTAGATTTATTTTATCCTTTTCCAGTTCACAAATTTCTTGTTTTAAGTCGTCTATGAGCGATTTTGTTTGGATCATTAAAAACTTTTCCATATTTGCTACGCCACTGTCTTTGGTTTGGGTACCCTTTTCGTCAATTAATTTCGGCTTTGCCGCTGCGGAAGTTTCTAGTTAACCGATACTGGATCTGTTTGTGTTTGTGAGAATGAGTTTTTTGGGTAGATACCGTTTTTGTTTATTTTGTTTTTATAGCTCTATGATTTTATTTTGCATTTCTTGTATATGAACTTCTTGTTCTTCAATCAGTCGGTTCAGTTCTCATTCATTTTTAACTGCTTCCTGGATGAAAAAAGCATGATCCTCGTTCAATTTTTTGATATGTTTATCCTTGTATAAACCATCCTCACTCATATCATTAATTATTTTTTCCAGAAAACTAATTTCCTCTTGTTCGTCATTTGAACAAGAATCTTTCTTGCAACAGGATATTGCATTTCCTTTCAAGAATCGAATATTACTTTTTATTTTCGCTATACAGCTCTTATGAAATATGCCAGAACAATTTGTGCATACATAGTGACTTACTATTTTTGATGTACAATTAAAAAGATGGGCTCTCAATTTAGGTGTGCACAGTTTGACAAAACTACACTTTAATTATTATTGCAAAACATAAAATTTCTAGTATTTTGTCCAAGTCGTTACTAGCATGACCAGTTTATTCTTTATATTATCCACACATTTTTTCTTATTGAAAAACTTTATATTTTTTCTCTCATTAATTACTGAAGCATGGATAGTTCACCTAAGTCACTAACAATTTTATTGCACTGCAAATGATATGAAGTGTTGTGTGAGTTTTCTCAACGATAGCTACTCCCTACACCCTTTACTATATTGTCTACTGCATACGCCCCACGTTTTTCGTTTTAAACTATTTTCATAGCTATTGAAAATTGAATCACAAATTTTCAGGACAATCTCTATGGGGTTAGGAATCTGTATGGGGATATAAAACTGTATGGGGCTAGGAGAAATTATTTTATACTTTGTAGTCCGTTTAAAAACGTGGTATATTGAAAAAATATTCAAATAATTATGTTATACTGTTTTATGAACATGGAATATAAAAAAAATTGATTTACATATTTCATATTTAGTCGATTCATTAAAACTTTTGAACCCACCAACTTTGTCATATTCAAATATTTAGAATCAGATATATAAATGTTGAGGCAGATGATTTTTGAACTCCAAATTTTAAATTTTTTAAAATATTTTGCAAAATTTCAGTTATTGATATATAAAGTCTGGACTGACAAAAAAACAGACAAAAGTGTTGGAGCTGCTAAATACGAAAACATTGTCAACACTCAACAAATAGTGAAAAATATCAAGATAAATTCAGCCTCGAGCGTAAAATACTTATAGTCCAAGATCCCAGAGCTGGCAAACCTACCTCATTTTAGCAAAGCTGAAATTTTAAATATGATCAGTTTGATATGTAGTTAAGAACGTAGCAGGTACAAAAGTACATAAAAAACTTTCTCACTTACTTTGAAGTATGATAATGCTTTCGACAATTAATATCGTCCAGTTAGCCGAGCGGTCTAAGGCGTCAGATTTGAGCTCTGGATCCGAAAAATTAGCGAGGGTTCGAATCCCCACGCATGACAATTTTATTTTCATTTTTCCCATCGAAATTGAGAAATGTTTTTTTTTTCATTTGAAAATTCGCTCCAAAACAAATCATTTTTTAATCTCGAAGTGAAAAATAAAAAACAAAATCGTTGGGCATGGGGATTCAAACCCTTATTAACTTTTGAGATCCAAGCTTAAACATCTGGCGCCATAGACTGCTCGGCTAACTGGAAACGATATTCAATTGTCAAGTAACATTCACCATACGTTCTCAAGGTAGAGTAGAAAGTTTTTCAAGTACTATTGGCCAAATGATCCCTACTAAAAGGGCCCTGCCTTTCTAAGTCAGTCAAGTACGCATACGTTCTCAGAAACGACATATCAACTATTCTACTTTAAAATTTCAGGTCTTCATAAAATGACAAATTCTGCTAGCTTGGATCTATGGAGTAGTTGCATGGGGTGGAATATTAAAACCCATCTACATCACTAGAAAATTCAGTCAAGCGTTTCTACAAAATTATTTCAAGAAAACCATGTACTTACTCTCCGTAAAAATTATTCCATGAAATCAAGCTCTTCAATCCAAGACAAATATATTTCTACGTTTATAAAAACAAACACGCCCTTGAGACCGCTCACAACTCGAGATATGACACCAGATTAAAAACTCCATTATCTGTCCCACACATGAAAAAACTGTTGTACAAAGAAGTTTAAATTATTTAGGCCCCAAAATTATAAACTCGCTTCCATTAGAAATCATAAATATACATTCCGCAAAGAAATTCAAATCACTCCGAAAAAAATTCGTATCAGAAAATAGAACAGAAATAGAAGAAATTATCGACACTAAAAATAACTGAGAACAAATAAAACAATTCTTCAGACTTATATTTAATATTTTATGTCAATACTTTTGTCTTGTATCATATATTATCATCATATTATATTGTATATTATTATATTGTATTTGTATATTTTTATATTCTATATTGTATGGTATATATACTGTTATACATATATTTTCCTTTCATTTTATAAATTTCATGAAATCGAAACTGAAATATGTATATCTTTTCGCACACAGTGTTTAATGCTCATCCCCTGTAGGTACTAAACACTCGCGAATACACTGCAACGTTTATTTCAAACATAGGAAACATTTTTTGTGAACCTTGTCTAAATAAACGTTGTTATTATTATTATTATTATTATTATTAAAAAAATGTTATTAATATTATCCAATTTTTTTAGGGGAATTATACAGGTTTCTCGATATTCCATGTATTTATCGATATATTTTATGTCATCAGAGATGTTGAATTTGAAAAAAAAAATTACTAAAATTTTCAAATTTCGAGTAATAAGATTTTTTTCCAAGATAAATCGTATTAGTGAGATTGCCAGGTTGCTGACAAATTTCCTATCAGTATTGATATTTTATTCCTAGTCTTTGTTGATGAAGACTTCAACAAGAAAACCAAATCTCGAGGGTTAGAGAATACACATCTGAAAAAATTTGAATGGAATAAATGAACAATCTTTGAATTTGTGTACAATACCATTTTTTTATTAGTCATAAACATTTTTTATCCTACTTACTTCAGTTGACTAAAAACGAACTGGATACTCTTCATCGACTATTGATAATCATTTATATAGGCATATTGGATACTTTTTAAGTGTAAAGCATCCCTAGAAAATCCTTATTTTCACGACGAGTCTGGAGTATTGCACACAAAAGAGATTGGCGACAGGTCGTTGGTTATTGTTCATTACTCGACGAATGTAATTTATTCTCTTATTGAAAAAAAGCATACCTTATGGATGTTCCTTAAAAAAATCAATGGTCTATTTGAGCTCCAACATCTGTCTCAACGAAATACGATCTATTGCATATGTAACAAACGTAACACCATTTTCTTTTTTCAGATTGCAGTCACATGAATACAGCTGGTTTGGAGAGCTTTTGTAAATAGTGTGTGTGTGTGTATTATTTATTAAATTATTATTTATTTAATTCGTCAAGACAGAGACTTAACATTATATTTTGTTATTCCATCACCGAGATATTCACAGTATATTCCATTACCACATTCAATCATGTTACGTTTTGAAAATTGTTCTTAGCTAAGAAAGTTTTCGATAAATTGTACTCTAAGTATTGATAATCCCATAGGTATGAGTAGTATGTTTTATATGCATTTAGTTCTAGAAAGTAATTTATTCGTACTTAGATCGTATTGTAAGTAGACAATGACTTAATAAATGGAAATTGGTTCAATTGGAGGTTTTTTCATTTCATATCCATGTAAAATTCTTCAACATCTAATCAAGTGATTTCTGTGATTGAGTTTCACGAATAACCAAAACACTTATTACCGTTAATAAAAAAATCTACTCAATGAAAGAATTAATGGAAGGTGGGTCGAAATGGGAGCTATTCTATTCTTCAGTTCAAGATGTATGTTTTCAAAGCTGAGGCATTTCCTTCAGAATATAGAACTCGTCAGAATATGTGATATAACAAAAAGTTACCTACATAAAATTTGCAAAATAACGAAGGTACAAATCTTATCCATGAATCTTGTACGCTCTTGTTTTGTATTATTATAATTGCTTAGAATGCATTCTTCGTACAGCAGGACGATTTTCTACTGCCAAACAAGTGTATAATAAAAAATATCTTCGTTTCTGTTTTGTAAAATTGTTCTTATTATTGTTGATTCAGGGGCCATTGACAATATTCAATCATGTTATGGATTATATTTTTCCTGTCCTGTCGTTTTTCATAGTTCACTATGGGCATATTGTCTTATATCATATTTCTTTAAATTTTTACGAATTTTTCGTATTGTTAAAAAAATGCCCCAATTTGGAAAACATCATGTTGTATTCAACCATAATCAAGTTCTTGCGCATCAGACACATGAAAGATTTGAGAGGTATGAAGGTATTCATGAGATATTTTTCCAAATTAACTATTTGAACTAGCTATACGAAGTATTTTGGAAAGCAAATTCATAACATTAGATAAATAATCATTCATAGAAATTGCCAGACTTTTCAAATCTCTCATGTATTCAATATGCAAATATCTGCAAAATTATATCAAAATCTGAATTTCGAGCGATGCTGAGTACTTTCCCAATTCCAATATTGGAGGTTAGGAGAAGCGTTGGATATTTCTCTAGACTTTAGACTTAGCATGCTTTGTTCTTAAAGATTGCAGGATGGTAATTGAATTTGCTAACTTCAGCAATTGATTTTCATAATAGTACTAGAAAAAATATAGACCCAACAGAGAAACGCCCACCTCATTATAATCCCTTTGACATTATTTTCATGATTCATGAAAAACTGAAGAATCACAATATGGAGTTTGGAACATAGTGTTTGTTGTTTGGTTTTCCTGCAGAGAAATGATTCATGAAATTATAATACATATTGGAAAAATTCTAACGAATATTCCATTCAAGATCCAAGTATTATGTTCTTTTTGGATTGCAAATGCAAGATGTTTATTTTATTCATCATGTTCCAACACGTTGCAATTATTTTTCAAAATGACCTCTGCACGTAGCTTCTGCGCCTCATCAACTCGTGTTTTTTCAATTGAATATTGATAGAAAGATTTTTCTGTGAATTCAAAAATTCACGATTATCTTTCAGTCGCAGATGATTCCACATCTGATTATATGAACATCCTGTTTATATTTTCAACAAATCAATGAACAGGATGTACATAAAATCCGATGTGGAACATCTGACTGAAAGATAAACTTAATCATATCATCCATCTTCATAATAGCCACTTGTAGGGTATTCATGTTGGAAAGGGAAACATTCTCAATTGAATATTGAATAGAAGGATTTTTCTGTGAATTGAAAAATCCAGGATAAAAGTAAACGAAGCAAAAAATCTTGGATTGAAAATTTGTATTTTTATTCAGATAGTTATTTGATTTTCTATTCCAGTGTTACTTAATTAAGAACTCATATAGATGAATGAAGCAAAGAAGAATGTTTTCCAAAAGAGAGTACTCGCATTCACTAGGTCTTCAATACATTTCTGTCGACGAGAATCTATTTCACGCTTCCACGATCATCAGGAAGTCCGGAAGAAATGGGAAACACATTTTCTAGAAGCAATCTCACTTTGGAGAGACACTTTGAAATTAGTGTTTTTTTTACATTAAAACCCGTTATGAGGTATGATAGATTGATTTGTTTGAAAATATGAACAGGATGATCATAAAATCAGATGTGGAATCATCTGTGACTGAAAGATATACTTTGGTCACTATCTTCCATCGTTCAAGAAAAGCCCTTGTGGGGTATTCATGTTGAAAAAGGAAACATTCTTAATTGAATATCGAGTAGAAAGTAGTTGTTTTCTTCATTCACATTCACATTTCACATTCACAAAAAATAACTTAATTTGTTTAGTGGATTTTTCAGTTCACAGAAAAATCTTTTAATGTCAACAAAACACGAATTTCAAAGTGTCTCTCCATCTTTGCAAAGTGAGATTGCTTCTAAAAAATGTGTTTCCCATTTCTTCCGGTCTTCCTTATGATCGTGGAAGCGTGAAATAGATTTTCGTCGACAAAAATGTATTGAAGACCTACAAATGATTTCTGGTGAGTACTCTCTTCTGGAAAACATTATTCTTTGCCTCAATCATCTTTATGAGTTCTTAATTAACACTGGAATAGAAAATCAAATGAGTATCTGAATGAAAATACAAATTCTCAATTTTAGATTTTTTCTTTTGAGTTAAGGTCCTTTCAGAATATCTATCAGATGTAGTTCAATGTCCAGTGTGGCTTTAGCCGGGGAAGAAGTTGTTTTCAGTTGAATATTCACAAAAAATAAGTTCATTTTTATCGTGGATTTTTCAATTCACAGAAAAATATTTCTATTCAATTGAGAATGTTTCCCTTTTCAACATGTAAAAAAATGCATTACAATCACATCCATTCAAAGTTAATTACTCGAAATTGGAATATTTAAATAACTCAGCTATTGCGAAAATTTTGTATAGGTAATATATTGAATATCTGAAAAAAAATGCAATGAGAAGATTAAAAAAACATATTTAATTACGGATAAAATTGGACGATTTCCTACGAAAAGAGTGGTATCGATATTCTCTAGGCAGCTGAAAATATCAACCTATATTTCTGATTCATTTTAGAAAAAACACGAAAATCCTGTCCAGCCTTTTATTGAAAATAATATTTAATTTTGTTATATATGAGTGGATTTTCGAGCATGTTTCTGTATCTCCAACACATGTTTGGCATCTAATAGCTGTCACTTGTCCTAAATCCCCTGCCTCGTGCACTCGTGTATCCCATAATAACAGGTCATGCACGATAACGTGTTATGACTGCTTTTATTGTGGCAATTCTTGTCCAATTGAGCTTCCATCTACTTTAATGGTACCGAGTAATTCACCAATTATTCATACTAAGAAGTACCTACCTACTATTCCAATTGACTTTCGTCGAAAATATTCCACTGAATCGTCGCGTGGAAAATACCAGCTCTAACCGAATCAATGGAATATATTGATTAAATAAGGTAATTGAGTTTTTTTTTTGATTGAGGTGTGCCCGTATTTTAAAGAAGCAGTGTTGAAGAAGTCATTTGTGAGGAAACTGTCGAAATACATTCCGAAATAGATTTTTAACCGACGAAACCAAAAAGGAGGAGGTTCTCTAGTCGACGAGTATATATATTTTTTTTATGTATGATCACGCATAACTTTTCACAGAGCAGTTCGATTCCGATGATTCTTTTTTCATTGAATAGTGTGTACTTCGAAGTTCACCCTCTGAATTTTGGTTCGTTAACCAATTCTATCAGGCATAACTTTGTAGTGGGTTTTTCGATTGGGATGATTCTTTTTTTTTTATTAGATAGGGTATACCTCATAATTGATCATATTTCAATTTGGAATGGAATAATCCACCCCTATGGGTAGAAAAATAGGGAATGATAGATTTTTCACTTGTGACCATTGGCACACATATGTAGTTGACATTGACAGATCCTCCTACATCCGTCACAATAATTACATTCTATGAAAGGATGGAATTATATACAAAATGATAAAATCAACTAACAAGAACTTTCAAAAATAATTTAAATTATATAACAATAAATAGTTAAAGTAGATGATCTTATTATTTAACAGTTAATAGTTGAAGTGAGCTAGGTGAGTAAGTATTTTGGAAGTAATCAAAAATTAAGTAAGTAGTAATTAGTAGATTTCAGACACAAAAAATTGAAAAATAATAACTTTTTAACAAAAAATTAAACCGACGAAATACGGAACTGAAAAGCAAGAAATAAAATAAACCTTCTTAGTCTTAATGTTAATTGAGCTCCTAAACTAATTTTGAGTCGGCGCCACACAAACTAGCAATTGAATTAGGTAAAGCGTAAAATGATGGCAGCTTCGATAATTGTTTGTTTGGGCCGACTCAAAATTAGTTACTCACATTAGTTTAGGAGCTCAATTGTCATTAAGACTAAGAAGGTTTATTTTATTTTCTGCTTTTCAGTTGAGTTTTTCGTCGGTTGAATTTTTTGTTGAAAAGTTATTATACCGGGTGACACACGATATCATGCCACCTCAGTAACTTCTGCATTCGTGAACGGATTTTTCTGAAATTTGGTATACTCATATAAGCAACCATTTCGGATTTGATCACATTACAATGCAATATGGCGGACTTCCGGTTTTCCTGGAAATTCCAGTAACTTTGTTTTTTCAAATGGAACACCGGTATATTTTTACTATTCGAATTCAACAGGTCAAAACAAGTCCAAACTTCATGTCAAATGTAATTTTATTTAAAACAATTGAAATTAAAATTGTTTTTTTATTTTATTTCGTGGATAAATGAGATTCACAATGAGTCGCAAATAACAGAAACACTAAATTTTTTCTGAAAAATTATTTTTTGTGTCGCTTACTGGTTAATCAATTCAGTCACATCACATTTTGATCAAAAAATATTTTTTTCAAATGGAACCCCTATGGGCCACCTACCTGTATCTCTAGAACATACATTAAGGAAAAAAATTACATATCATTTTTGGATTTCGGTGCAGTAACGAATGGTATAAATTCAAAAATCTACAACTAGTTCATGAGTTTCCTTGCAGTTCGAATAATTGTTCAACTTAGTAAGCTGTGGAAAACAACATTTCTGAATCTTGTCAACTAATTGTGTAAATTATACTTATAAGCACGATAATGGTGTTTTTTTTAATTCTTCTAGGTTTCTCGACTTAATTGCATTGGTATTCCAATTCCCGCGTCGAAGCGGTTGGATCAAAATCAACATAAGCAAAATGTTCATTTCTGCCTCCTCACTTACGATCATCTTCTCAATTGTTGGGTTCTTTTCTGTGTGTGGGTATCGTTCAGCGTATAACTGACAAGCGGCGACATTGTTTTAAAGACATTATCCGTAAATTAATAACATATCAACCGGTTCACTTCTTGTGAACCTATAATTTTGATTTTATATTTCCACTAAACATTTTCTCGGAAGTTAATTAATTTTCGAGAGTTGAGATGAAAGATGACAGCGAAACACAATTAGTTAACAAGATCAGAAATGTTGTTTTCCACAGCTTACTAAGTTGAAAAATTATTCGAGCTGCAAGGAAACTCATGAACTAGTTGTAGATTTTTGAATGTATACAATTTGTTACTGCACCGAAATACAAAAATGATATGTAATTTTTTTCCTTAATGAATGTTCTAGAGAGACAGGTAAATGGCCCATAGGGGTTTCATTTGAAAAAAAATACTTTTGATCAAAATGTGATGTGACTGAATTGATTCATCAATAAATGACACAAAAAAAAAATCTGAAAAACTTAAGTTTTTCTGTTATTTGCGACTCATTGTGAATAGCTTCGACCAAATCTCATTCATCCACGAAGTAAAATAAAAAAACTATTTTAATTTCAATTGTTTTAAAAAAATGCCATTTGACATAAGGTTTGGACTTGTTTTGACCTGTTGAACTTAAATATGTGAAAATATACAGGGTGTGAAAATATACAGGGTGAAAAAACAAAGTTACTTGCATTTCCAGAAAAACCGGAAGTCCGCCATATTGGATTGTAATGTGATCAAATCCGAAATGGTTGTTTATATAATAGTACTAAATTTCAGAAAAATCCGTTCACGGATGCAGAAGGTACAGGGGTGGCCCGATATCCTGTGTCACCCGGTATATCAATTGAAACCGGATTAAAAATGAAAGAACTATCTGAATCAAAATACAAATTTTTACTTTCATATGATTTTTTTGAGTTAGGGTTCTTTTACAAGTATCAGATGTAGTTCAAAGTCCAGCGTCTACCTACAGGGTTATTCACTATAAATTACCCACCCCTTATCATCGTTATTATTATGGAAAAAAAGTTATGTGGTTATGACAGAATTTTGATAAAATGCTATCAAAAATACAGTAGCGTGCAGATTTCAGGTGATAAAAAAGTTTATATGGAACACCTTGTATATTATTGAATTTTTGGAATGATCTTTTTTCCTGATTTCAAAAATATACCATATGTTACCCGTATCTTACACCGTTTTTGAGTTATTAAACGTCGAATAACTTAGACTAGTTGTTACTGTAAATACCTATCCTATGAAAGTTAACATTTTTAAAGTAAGTTTTGAAAATGACAACTACATTATGTTTGTTTAGTGACAATTCTTCAATGGAATAATCAAAATGGTTCACAGTGAGGTAGAAAAAGTTCAAATATATACTTGTTATACACAAAACAACAAAAATTAACGTACAGCAACAAAGGCATATAGGATGTTGTATCCAAATCGTTCAACACCGTCAGAAAATACATTCAAAAATATTCACCAGAAGGTAAATCATATCATACCTTCAGTTTTAGTAGAAAAAAGCGTGTAGTTCAACAAAAACCAGGAAGAATAGCTAGAGATACTGCTTCATTAGGTAAGCTTATCCGAATAGGCTTTTTTGAAACATTGTATTATTGTTTAGAAAATCCCGAATGTAGTTAAAAAAATGTAGCTGATCAATTTGGTAAAAGTTTTTCCAAAATCCAACATACTTTTAAAAAGAACAACTACAAACCATATAAAATTCTACCCGTACAAGTTTTGTTATATACCCAAGTAAAAGACACTCAAATTGCGAACATTCAGTATATATATATAATATTCCTTTTCCAATGATATTAAATGGAAATATGTTTTTAATTCAACTAGAGTAGAATGCACGTAGTAGATAAAAAGCTATATTTAACGCCCACTTGGCGTCTTCATGCGTGCCAGTGCATCTGCAGATATACAGGGTGAGTCAGAAGTACTTTGACAAACTTCAGGAGGTGATTCCTCACAATATTCTAATATTAATTGTCCGAATAAATAAATGTCCGGAAACGCTTCGTTTCCAAGATACAGGATGTTGAAGTTTTATTTTTATTTTTGTTTTTTTTAAATAATTTTCAAAATACTGACCTTAATTAAACGAAAATTGGTATTGAGAGGTTTTTTGAGGTGTCGAATTCGAACTTGATGTTATTATTGCTCTTACTCGTAGGGGGCGCCACCTACATGTCCTTTTTTGAAGATTCATAACTTTTTTGAGAGTACTTCTAGAACATTTTTCAGTAAAAAAATCAATTCTTCTATCATATCTACGTGAAAAAGGTACTCTTGTTACAAGTCGCTATAAACAACCGTTTTCTAGGTATTTGGATTCAAAAATTTCAAGTCGATTATTTGATAATCGATGCGTATTGAAGTTATTACCATTATTTTGCATTTTTCACAAGAATGCTTAGGAAATGAATTTGACGTTTGAGTAAGTAGTTTTGGTAATTACATATTATGTGACAGTTAAACGTTTTTTGTTGAAGTTTCTGTAAGTTATAAAACAGTAATTTTGAAAAAATGAATTACTTAAACAATAATGCTCATTTAGCCGATATGCATTTCGTTTATGGCCTTGCGGATGGCAAAGCGCGCCAATCAAGACGTATTTACCAGGAACGATTTCCTAATCGAGTACTACCTTCAGCTCCAACATTTACCAGTCTCCACCGTCGTTTGGCAGAAACAGGTAGCTTTAAGAGGGCAGCTGATATTATTGGAAGACCACGAACAGTCCGAACCCCAGAATTGCAAGAAGCTGTTCTGAACGCTCTCGAGGAGAATCCAGAAACAAGTACAAGAATAATTGCTGAAGCTCTCAATTCTACCCAGTCCACAGTTTGAAGAATTATCCACGATCAACAATTTAATCCATACCATATTCAAAGGGTACAAGCTCTTTTGCCACGGGACTTTCCCCAACGCATTACTATGTGTCAGTGGTTTTTGAGAAAATTGGCTGGAAATCCTCAATTTTTAAGATTTGTACTCTTCACGGACAAAGCAAACTTCTCCCGAAATGCTATCACAAAATTTCATAACAACCATGTTTGGGCTCTGAAAAATACGCACGCAGTTAGTGGAAGACATTATCAGTATCAATTTTCTGTAAATGTATGGACGGCAATAATTGATAATTACTTGATAGGTCCTTCCTTTCTTCCGTTCCGACCGAATGGCGCAAATTACAGAGACTTTTTAGAAAATGAATTGCTGGGACTACTTCAGAATGTACCATTAGAAATTCGTATCCGCATGTGGTTTATGCATGATGGGGCTCCGGCCCATTGGAGCGTTGTATCCAGGGAATTCCTTAACACTGTCTATCCAAATCGATGGATCGGTGGGGGTGTAGAAGAACCTAACCACGCGTGGGCACCAAGGTCCCCAGATCTAAACCCACTAGATTTTTTTTGTGGACATTTGAAGTCACCAGTTTATAAAACTCCAGTAGCGACCGAGGAAGATCTGAGAAACCGAATAGTAGACGCCTGTGAAACAATAAGAAATTCGATGACTAGAAGACTGAATGCCTGTATCTTCGCTGAAGGTGGACACTTTGAACAATTTATTTGAATACAATTTAGTTTCCTTTATTTTATTTTATTCTACATATTCAAAAATTTTCGAAATAAAATGTTGATATTTCTTGCGAATTTTATTAAAACATATACAGATTTTGCACCCTTGATACAAAAATAACTATTTCAAACGAGTAAAAATAAATAGAATAGGTGGCGCCCTCTACAGAAAACCAAAACAACTTACTTAAACGTCAAATTCATTTCCTAAGCAATCTTGTGAAAAATGCAAAATAATGGTAATAACTTCAACACGCATCGATTATCAAATAATCGACTTGAAATTTTCAAGTCTAAATATCTAGAAAACGGTTGCTTATAGCGACTTGTAACAAGGGTAGCTTTTTTACGTAGATATGATAGAGGGATTGAATGAAATGTGCTAGAAGTACTCTCAAAAAAGTTATGAATCTTCAAAAAAGAAAAAGACGTGTAGGTGGCGCCCCCTACGAGTAAGGGCAATAATAACATCAGGTTGGTATTTGACACCTCGAAAAACCTCTCAATACCAATTTTCGTTTAATTTTTTTTTTTATGTTCTGGTTCCCACGAAAAGGGATATCCTGTAATGTTCAGAGAACATCGTGGGAACCAAGGGAAATAAGGTATGAGTTGGTGTTCTTCTTAAATTTCTGGAGGTTGTATGCCTCGGGAAACACCTCCCTAGGCAATGAGTTCCAAAGCCTCGCTGTTCGTTGGATGAACGAGTCTTTGGAAAGTGATGTTCTGCAGGTCTCCAAAGTGACCACGAAGGGGTGTGATGACTGAACTCGACGGGTTAGTCTCGAAGAGACTGCCAAAGCAGGAACGATTGTTGATATTTCAGAAGAGCATCGCCCATGAAAATATCTATAAAATAGAGACAAATCGCCAACTTTTCTACGGTGTTCCAGGCAAGTGAGCGAGTTTGTAAGCGAGGCATCACCGACGAGACGAATTGCCCTTTTTTGGACAGAATCCAATAGCTTCAGGATATGTTTAGGTGCCGCGCTCCAAATATGGGAACAGTATTCCAGGACAGGTCGGATCTGTGCCTTGTAGATCATAAGCAGCTGAGTGGGGGTGAAATAGCTCTTGGCACGAAACAAAAAACCAAGTTTTTGGGATGCACTTTTGGCAATGGACCTCACGTGATTTTCCCAGGAAAGGTTATTGCTGATAGTAATACCAAGCATCGATATGGATGACTTCAGTGGTATGGTTACTCCTGACAAAGTTATGTTAGGCACAGTGAGATCGGCTTTTCTAGAGAAAAGACAAGCTTGTGTTTTGTTTGCATTGAATTCTACCAAGTTATTAGATCCCCACTCGAGAATTGTTGCTAAGTCCATATTTATATGATTAACATTTCTTCCTCGTTCATTTCTGGTTTCACGGGCTGATATAGGGGCCCTGGAAGAGAAAGCGGTATGGAGGGTACTATCATCGGCAAAGCTGTGTACTGGACATGAAGTTGCTTTCAACAGGTCGTTGATGTGAAGTAGAAATAGTGTTGGTGCGAGAATAGATCCTTGCGGAACACCAGCATTTATGAGTAGAGTGTCAGATGAAACTCCATCGACCACTACATGGAGAGACCTGTTTGAGAGAAAACTAGCAAGCAGAGAACACAGCTGAGGGGGCAAGCCATGAGACGGAAGCTTGGCGAGGAGTCCCTGGTGCCAAACTCGATCGAACGCCTTGGAGATATCTAATGCCACAGCTAAAGTTTCTCCATACTTTTCAATAGATAGCTGCCATATATGTGAGACGTAAGCGAGCAGGTCACCAGTTGATCTCTGATGGCGGAAGCCATATTGCCTATCGTTGACAATTCCTGAGTCTTCCAGATATTTCATGAGCTCGATGTTGATGGCTTTTTCCATGACCTTTGAAATAATAGATAGCAGTGCGATAGGTCTGTAGTTGCTAGGTAGGTCCTTTTTGCCTTTTTTAGGGACTGGCTGTACTCTTGCAATTTTCCAATTGGACGGAAATACCCCCAAATTGTAAGAGTGGTTGAACAACTTGCAAAGAACAGGTGTTAGTTCGGGGCACATTTCTTGAGAACAATCGGCGGGATTCCGTCAGATCCACAGGCTTTGTTGGTGTTGAGACCCAGCAAAATCTTTCTGATAGTACGTTGGCGAAAGGTGATCTCGGGCATGTGACTGTCAATAGGTGTAATGTTCGGGGGTTGTTTTCCCGATGAATCCAGAGTGGAATTTCCAGCAAATAGGTGCGCAAAGATATTGGCTTTTTCCTGGGCAGTCGTTGCTAGTGTTCCATCTTCTTCGGTTAGAGGAGGTAAGAAGAAAGGTAAGAATTTCGAAAGTTATTAAAAAAACTAAAATAAAAATAAAACTTTGACACCTTGTATCTTGGAAACGAAGCGTTTCCGGACATATATTTATTGGGACAATTCATATTAGAATATTGTGAGGAATCGCCTCCTGAAGTTTATCAAAGTGTTTCTGACTCACCCTGTATACATTTCTCAATCCTTTGTTATACAAGAAATAAGATAATGTAATATTCATATTCTGTAATTCAACAGTGGAACACATTTATTTTCATTCCATTCGAGCATTTTGAGTAATTGAACTTCAATAAAGTAATTAGTAGTATTCAGTGAGTTATTTGGAATCTTCTCGGTACACAACAGTTTTACCAGAGACTCATAAGAGGAAAACGCTGGAATTTTGCCAACAGATGATTCAAAATTTGAATGAAGATTCCGATTATTTAACTAAAATATTATGGACTGACGAGTCATCCTTTTCTACGGCAGGAGTTTCCAATAGGAAAAATCGAAAGTCGTGGTAAAAAAAGGACAACACATAAAAATTGTAAAACAATTAAAAAACAGGAAAAAAAACTGTTAGCGTTTGGTGCGGAATTTCTAGAAATAAAATTGTTAGCCCTATATTTAGTGATTATATATTAACAGGAGTTACCTATCAAGAAATGCTCATGCCAGAAGTAGAAAATATTTTTTTACAGAAGCCGAGCTTGCCAGGATGATTTGGATGCAAGATGGGGCAACCCCGCATAGTGTCCCACCCGTTCAAGAACATTTGAATAATGTATTCCCAATATGCAAAGGAAATAATGGAAGTATTAAATGGCCACCTAACAGTCCGGACTTGACCCCTATGGATTAATTTTTCTTGGGATTTCTAAAAGACATTGTTAATAATGATAATATTCAACTCATTGAAGCCACGATTCGACTTGAAATAGAAAATCTGAATGTAAATAATGAAACAATTTCCAATGCACTTATAAGAAGACGTTAATAATTATGCATTGACAATAATGGAGGACATATTGAACATATTTTATGAGTTATCATGTTATTTAAATTTCCTAAATAAATCTTTTCTTCCTCACTGTAAACCATTTTGTTTATTCCATTGAAGAAATATCACTAAACAAACTAATAGAGTTGTAATTTTCTTAGCTTACTTTACAAATGTTAACTTTCATAGGATAGGTATTTACAGTAACAACTAGTCTAACTAAGTTATTCGACGTTTATAACTCAGAAACGGTATAAGACAGGGTTAATATATTGTATATTTTTGAAATCAGGAAAAAAATCATTCCAAAAATTCAATAATATCTGATTTAATTTTTTATTCAAATTTCCACAAATTTAAAATGAAAAATAAAATCCATTAAAATATGAAATAATTGAAAATATTATAATAAAATCAACTTCAAACATTTACCAACCTTAAATTTACATATTTTAATTTATCCAGGGTATCCCATTTTTTTTATTCCCTGAAATCTGCACGCTACTGTATTTTTGATAGCATTTTATTAAATTCAGTCATAACCACACAACTTTCACATTCAACTTTTTTTTCCATAGGCAATAATAACAATGATAAGGGGTGGGTAATTTATAGTGAATATAGGTAATTTATAGGGAACATCCTATTCGGTAGATATACGGGAGGTGTTTTGTTATACATGGTTGTCATTTTTCTGTATTTAGAACATATCATTTACAAAGCAATGATCGATGTAAAATAGTGAAAATTAAGTTTGCAAATTCAATGTATCTAGTTGGATGCCTCTATCATTCCCCATCAAATTCTGAGAGTTTATATAAGACTAATCATACTTGCATTTTGGTTGGTTATTTCAATATCGAGTCTTTTCATGGTATAACCAGAAATCTAAGAAGGTCGTAAATCACCAACCACTTGAGTTATCAGCAGGCGGTGGATTCTACGTAGAGTTGTACCTGCCCTAGCCATTAAATTTTGTTTTATAGGTGGGTATAATGATATTGGGTTGAATTATTTAGAAAAATCGGTTGGATATAATTGAGAATTGTTTATTTATATATAATATATGATAATAATATATTATATATAAATGAACAATTGATCAATCAATTAATGTAAAATGTCAAACTTTATACTTTATAAAAAGTTCAGTTTCTCGATGAAAGGTATTTATAAACAAAATTACTCACGAAGATCAGTTTCACTGTCGTCATCCAAATTGATAATTAACTTTTCTTTGGGAATTTTTTCTACATCCATATATTACTTTTCCACCTTTTTAATATGGGAAACACACTTGGCCTAGCTGCTATCAGGAATCTTTGCAGTTTCTGTTTGAATGAAAGCTACCACAGTTGAACTTAAGGTTGGAGAAGTATTATTTCTTCGAACTGACTTAAGCTGATGCCATATATGTTCAATTGGGTTAAACATACAGTGATAAGGAGGAAGTCTGAGCACCGTATGTCCCATGCTTTCAGCCAATGAATCACAAATTTTTTTTTTTATCGAATAGCTGCGTAAAACTTCTACTAACTGTTTTTGTTTACTTTTCCTCATAGTACATATCATTATATTATTGTATAGTGGCTTTGGTGTCATTTGAACATGATGCTTTATCTAGTCTTCGACTGTGGTTATCCATGACGATAATACTGTTGGGTGGAATATTTGGTATGAGTTCATTTTGGAACCAGTGTTCGAATAATTCGGCTGTAGTATCATCATGATAATCGACTAAAGAGTCCTTAATATTATTTGCCGATAAAGACAACGCATTTGGTATGCGTTTTCCTTTATTAGACGGTGCATTAGTTTGGCACAAGTCAGATGAGTCTACCCAACTTTTGTTTGTAATATCGTGTTTATCGAACCAAGATTCATCCAAATACACTAGTGTTCTACCATATTCTCTAAATTCGTTCATTGCCAATAAATATTCGAATCTCCATTTCTTAAGGCGCACAGATTCCATTATGATTTTTTTGCTACTATTGAGTTTTTTGAATTTAAATCCGTTTTGTAAAAGAGACTTCCTTAAAGTCTCTTTGCAACACTGGATACCAGTTTCATTCTTTTAAGCCGTTGCATTAAAATAGCACAATTTGCTCTTTATACAAGGCATATATTGTTCTTCGATTATATCTACATCACAGCCATCTAATTTCCTTGAACCCCAGAGTCTTTTCGTTTCTTCCTTTTTAAAATAGGGTTATTAACTATTTTAAACACTGTGCAATACCGTGTTTTTGTTAAAAAAGCACTTTCTTGCAGAGCTTGATCCTTGGGCATTCCATGTTCCAGAAGGGAAGTATAAACATTCAATATAATTTGTTTCTCATGAGGGTGTAACATTTGTCGACTAGTGGTACTACGACCACCTGTTGAAGTACTAGCTTCAGTATGAGCCCATGGACGCCACATTTTTCACGACACAAAAATCGAATAGACACCTTAAAATAGACACAACTGACACAACGGAATATTAGGTAGGTAATGACTAAATGTTGTTCAACTTTCCCCCTTTTATTTCTGAATTTGGAAAGCGGTCAGTTCTAAAAGCAGTCTTGTTTTCCAAATCTGGTAGGTAATTCATTTTGTAACCGTAAATAGACCATTATCGCTATAATCTCGTTAATAGCACATTAGTATTGAAAGTCTGGTGGCCAGGTAAGTAAATTTTATTGTTTACACACATTTAAATATATCCTTACCAAGGCTTCTAAATCAACCTTAGGAGATGTTTTATTATCAAATACATTTAAATACAAACTGTCAACAAATGCCAAGAATAATGGAGAGCCCACTATTATTAAAATGCCAAACTATTTCATGAGATATTTCAATCCGGACCTGGGAATCTTTGAAGGGACACACTTTTATTGCTTATCTATATTTCGAAGAATAGGTAATGAGGGTCGTCGGCTAATATTGTTTTACGACCTTCTTAGATTGCTGGTTCTACTTTACCACGTTTTTATGGTGAAAAAATTAAAAATATTTTCTATTCCTATTGAATCAACCAATGTGTAAAGAAACAACTCGTATTACTAATAATGGCAAAAATTAGTGGACTATGGATTCGAAACAATATAATAAATTCATTTGCAATAGTATCAATTCAAATGAAATTGTTATAAAATTCAGAAATTTTAATGCGAAAAACTTTACCAATATACAAATAATCTCATTTTGAACAACTTCAGTCAAAATACTACAAACATGGAAATTATTGAATATGAAATCTTGAAAAATTGCAAATCTGTAATATATATTATCTTCTTTTATGATAACTTTGGTATGACCCTAGATTTTTTTGTGAAACGTAGCACGCATCTTCTATGCATCAAAAATAATTTTCTTCGGCACAACATAATTGTTTATTCTTGCCAGTGGCGTTCGTGCGATATTTGCACTGAATCATTTTAAAGAGAAAAGTGATACGCCACTGCTTTTTCTCAAAGTTAACTTATTTTTGAAATCATATTCCTTTTTGAGCAAATCTGGTATCCCGTTGTTTTTCCGTTTGCGTTCGGTTTTCGCATAAAAAATTAAATTCATTAATTTGCAGTTGTTATGAAAAATTATGAAAAACGTATCTAATAGGTAAGAAGATTTTGTTTTGTAAACATAAATAGTATTGACAGTTGTCTACCTAGGCTAGACGTTACGTACAAAATTAACAATATTATTTTACGAATTCTGAGTTTACAGATATGCCAGGCGGTTGTATGAAGGCCGCTTTCCAAATAGAAATATTCCGGATGCACGAGCATTTTTAAACATTCATAGGAAGTTGTGCGAAATGGGAAGTTTTGAACCAGACAATCTTCTAAAAAAACTTTTTAACAAAAAATTAAACCGACGAAATACGAACTGCAAAGTAAAAAATAAAAAAAACCTTCTTAGTCTCAATAACTAAGCTCCTAAACTAATAAGTAACTAATTTTGAGTCGGCGCCAAACAAACAAGCAAATGAATCAGGTAAGGCGTAAAATGATGGCATCGAGTTGCGCGGTGACATTCTGATAATTTTTTTGATGATTTTCGTTGATTGTTTGTTTGGCGCCGACTCAAAATTAGTTACTTATTAGTTTAGGAGCTTAGTTATTGAGACTAAGAAGGTTTATTTTATTTTTTGCTTTTCAGTTCCGTATCACGTCGGTTTAATTTTTTGTTAAAAAGTTTTTATTTTTCAATTTTTTGTGGCTGAAATCTACGAATTACTACCTACTTGTTTTTTTATTATTTCTAAAATACTTACTTACCCACCTTACTTCAACTATTACCAGTTAAATAATATGATTATCTACTTCTACTATTTGTTGTAATATAAATTATTTTTGTTGTTCTGGTTAGTTTATTTCATTTCTTTGTATATCATTCCATCCTCTCATAGAATATAATGATTGTGACGGATGTAGGAGAACAAAAATAATGATCTGTCATTGTCAACTACATATGTGTGCCAATGATCACAAGTGAAAAATTATCCCCTATTTTTCTACCCGTAAGGGTGGATAATTCCATACGAAATCCAAATATGATCAACTATGATGTATACCCTATCTATAAAAAAAGAATCATCCAAATCGAAGAACCCAGTACAAAGTTATGCCTGATAGAATCGGTTAATGGACCAGAATTCAGAGGGTGAGTGATCAATATCCTTCATTTTGCTACCCTTAGTGGTCGATTTCATCTTTGATATACAAATGGGACCAACTTCGAAGTACACCCTATCCACTGAAAAAAGAATGATCGGAATCGGTCGTCTCAGTAAAAAGTTATGCGTGATCATACATAAAAAAACCTCCTCCTTTTTGGTTTCGTCGGTTAAAAATTGTAATTAACCGCTTTCTTAGTTGTTTTTACCAACCCTCAGAAGTTAATGAAAACTTGTACGAGCTAAGATCACGGGGGCGTCACCTTTTATAGTGGGTTCTGAAACTACTCTTGGGGCTTTGAAAAATGTGTGGCTGTGCTGGGAGTCGAACCCGCATCGTCGGGTGGAAATAGTGGGCACAAGACTAACACTCGTACCACTGAGCCACTAGTAAAGGAATACAACGTACTGTAAGAACACCAGAAATTGAGGTAGCGGTTTTGAATTCAATTGAGGAAGATTCCGGATTAAATACACAAAAAATTGGGAACACTTTGAATATCTCACATATTCTTAGAAAAAATCGAATTAAACGGTTTTCTTCACATAAAAGATTCAATATAAATTGAACCAGAAAATGGTAGATCTCAGGTGAAAAACAACTACTTTCCTGGCAAATACCACGCAGAACGTTGAATGATATTCACCTGAAAATCCATGCATACCTCCATATAAATGGACATTGAATGCAAATGTTTCTTTTTGATAAGCTCGATTATGTTTAATTTATGTCGTGTTCACCTAACAATCCGCATACCGGTTTCAGGCTTTTTTGGCCCTCATCAGTACGGAATAGTCAACCAGCCAAAGGTCCGAAGAGCTCTGGCTGAAACGAGACACAACATAACCAAAACCATCATCGAGTCTATAACACCTATAGGTACGCCGGAAAAGAAAACTTTTAACTGGCGGTACCTAGTGACAGAATGAAACACTCCGAAAATCTCCCACCTCGCTAGGTTTCTAAATAAAAGATTCCTTCTCAGAAGGAGTGGCAAGCCCGACTAGCATATAGTGAAAGATAAACGCCATGTGAAGTGGAATAAATAGAAAGAATCGAATTAAACGGTTTTATTCACATAAAAGATTCAATATAAATTGAACCAGAAAATGGTAGATCTCAGGTGAAAACAACTACTTTCCTGGCAAATACCGCAGAACGTTGAATGATATTCACCTGAAAATCCATGCATACCTCCATATAAATGGACATTGAATGCAAATGTTCCTTTCTGATAAGCTCGATTATGTTTAATTTATGTCGTGTTCACCTAACAATCCGCATACCGGTTTCAGGCTTTTTCGGCCCTCATCAGTACGGAGTAGTCAACCAGCCAAAGGTCCGAAGAGCTCTGGCTGAAGCGAGACACAACATAACCAAAACCATCATCGAGTCTATAACACCTATAGGTACGCCGGAAAGAAAACTTTTAACTGGCGGTACCTAGTGGCAGAAAGAAACACTCGAAATCTCCACCTCGATAGATTTCTAAATAAAGATTCCTTCTCAGTAGGATTGGCAAGCCCGACTAGCATATAGTGAAAGATAAACGCCATGTGAAGTGGAATAAATAGAAAAAATCGAATTAAACGGTTTTCTTCACATAAAAGATTCAATATAAATTGAACCAGAAAATGAAGAACAACTACTTTCCTGGCAAATACCACGCAGAACGTTGAATGATATTCACCTGAAAATCCATGCATACCTCCATATAAATGGACATTGAATGCAAATGTTTCTTTCTGATAAGCTCGATTATGTTTAATTTATGTCGTGTTCACCTAACAATCCGCATACCGGTTTCAGGCTTTTTTGGCCCTCATCAGTACGGAGTAGTCAACCAGCCAACGGTCCGAAGAGCTCTGGCTGAAGCGAGACACAACATAACCAAAACCAGGAAAATTTGCCAGGAAAGTAGTTGTTTTTCACTTGAGATCTACCATTTTCTGGTTCAATTTATATTGAATCTTTTATGTGAAGAAAACCGTTTAATTCGATTTTTTCTATTTATTCCACTTCACATGGCGTTTATCTTTCACTATATGCTAGTCGGGCTTGCCACTCCTACTGAGAAGGAATCTTTTATTTAGAAACCTATCGAGGTGGGAGATTTTCGGAGTTTCTTTCTGTCACTAGGTACCGCCAGTTAAAGTTTTCTTTCCGGCGTACCATAGGTGTTTTAGACTCGATGATGGTTTTGTTATGTTGTGTCTCGCTTCAGCCAGAGCTCTTCGGACCTTGGCTGGTTGACTACTCCGTACTGATGAGGGCCAAAAAGCCTGAAACCGGTATGCGGATTGTTAGGTGAACACGACATAAATTAAACATAATCGAGCTTATCAGAAAGAAACATTCGCATTCAATGTCCATTTATATGGAGGTATGCATGGATTTTCAGGTGAATATCATTCAACGTTCTGCGTGGTATTTGCCAGGAAAGTAGTTGTTTTTCACCTGAGATCTACCATTTCCTGGTTCAATTTATATTGAATCTTTTATGTGAAGAAAACCGTTTAATTCGATTTTTTCTATTCATTCCACTTCACATGGCGTTTGTCTTTCACATATTCTTGTTTGGAAAATTATCCCTGGCTTTTTTTTTTATATCCCTACCATATCCCCAACGTATAGTCGATGCTTTTGCCACCTACTTTGAATCTGCTTTCATCAAATCATCCAATTATCGACAATCTGAAAGCACTAATAATTTCAACATGCCAACTTTGTCCATTCCTAAAATAACTGAAGATGATGTGCTGAAGTCTTTAAAAAAATGTAAATCAAAAATGACAACGGGACCTGATGGTATTCCATCATTTATCCTGAAAGACTGTGCTGTCATTTCTGGATGTCTGAAAATATGGTTAAATATGTCCTGTTCTCAAAAAGGGGGACAAACATATGGTTGAAAATTACAGACCAATCGTTATACTATGCAACTTCAGTAAACTATTCGAAATGGTCTTATATGATATTATATATACAGATGTGAGATGTCAGATTGTCGATAATCAGCATGGATTTGTTAAGGGTCGTTCGACCACAAGTAATCTTACATGTGCATTACTTAAAACATAGCAGGAGCTTTGGATATGTCTTCCCAGGTTGATGTCATTTATACAGATTTTCCAAAGGCGTTCGACAGGCTTGACCATGATCATATACTTCTCAAAAAACTGAGTTCGGTTGGTTTGACTGACAACCTTACACTCTTTTTGGAGTCTTATCTAACCGAAAGACGTTCAAGAGTTCAATATCGCGGTTTTAAATCTGTCGAAATAATTGCCACCTCTGGTGTTCCTCAGGGATCTGTATTAGGTCCCTTGCTATTCATTATTTTTATAAATGACATTTGCCTTGGCTTAGACTCTGGAATTCTACTAATGCAGATGATTGTAAGTTGTTTCATCAGATTTCCAATGTTAATGACTGCAGCTACCTACAAAAAGATATCCAAAAATTGAATTTATGGTGTGAAGCGAGTTCACTTTCTCTTAACATACAGAAATGCAATCTTGTCTCCTTTAGTCGCGAAAAATCACCCACTGAATATCCTTATACAATAAATGGAAACATCTTGCAAAAATTGACAGAATTGAAAGATCTGGGGGTCATCTTTGGCGAAAAATTCACATTCACTCATCACGTAAATACAATTGTTTCAAATGACTTCAAAATCCTCGGTTTCATCATTAGAAACTCCAAATGGTTTTCTGATATCAACACTTACTTACTCTTTTTCAATGCGCTTGTGAGATCAAGGTTTGAGTATTGCTTTTTACAACATACGTGTCATAAATTTAGAGAATATTCAGAGACGATTCTTGAAGTACATTAATTTTAAGTGTGATGGATTCTATCCAAACCGAAGTATTCCGCATGAAGTGCTACTTTTGATATTCCAGGTTCACTCTCTAGACAATCGTCGTAAATACCTAGGTATATTATTTTTGCACAGGGTTATATTCTCTATAATTAATTGTCCATACTTACTTTCACTTATAAATTTGCATGTTCCCAGGCTACCTGTACGTAATAGTAATACATTTTACCTCCCCTTTCCTCAAACAAATGTGCTTTCACGCTCTCCTCTGTACAAAATATGCTTTGATTACTTGTCAATCCAGAATAACGTAGATATTTTCAACTGCAAGCCAACTGACATCAAAATCATAATGATTCTTACTGAACATATAATATAGTTTCATATTTGTGGTGATGTGTATAAACTTTTTTCTCACTCAGTTTTTTTCAGTTCATACATATCATTGCTCTTATTATTAACTTTTGATGGAATAAATTGTCTTATTTCATGTACATTAGGATAATCTCTGTAAAGTCTGTACATTAGATTTAACTATGTTAAACCTTTCCTGAATGTATATTTCCCATTCTGTAAATGGCTTCGGCTGTTGAATGGTGTACCAAATAAATAAATAAATATCCAACGGGTTCAGGCGCTACTCCCTCTCAACTTTCCATTACGGATGAACTTTGGCCAATGGTTTCTTCAAAAAATGTATGAAAATCCAGTATTTGATACTGAAATTGTATTCACCGATGAAGCCAATGTTAATACTAGGAACATCGGCGAAGGGAGCTAAGCCTAAATAGGGTTGGATTTATGAAAAACACCTGAATTTCAATTTTTTTCAGCTAGCTCAACGTTGGGCCAGCAGAATTTTTGTTTTCTCTCTAAACTGATGAGCAGAAAAGTTTCAATTAGGGTAATGAATGAGTCTCGAATTATAGCCAGAAAAAAAATCAAAATCTCGAGGTAGTTATGACTAACGTGACCATACGTCCCGCTTTGAGCGGGATAGTCCCACTTTCAAGCTATGTGTCCCGCTGTCCCTAAAATACGTAAAAATGTCCCGCTTTGATAAAACAAAAGCGTAACATCAGACAAGCCTTATCACACGCGCCGTGATTGGAGGGTTCGTGCATTGTTTTTAACGGGAATGAGCGGTGGCGCGATGTGTCTGGAGACAAAACGGGCGGAGACGGACGGGATAGGGCTTGGCTTGGAGCAGTGGTGTCAGTTAAATACGCGTGCATTGTTTTTTACAGGAATGAGCGGTTACGGGAGACAAGACGGGCGGGAGTGGGCTTGGAGTTTTCCAATTATATACAGCTCAGAATATATATATATATATATATATTATATATATATATATATATATATATATATATATATATATATATATATATATATATATATATATATATATATATATATATAATATATATATATATAGTCATAACTATATTGCTCAAAGGGCCTCAGAAGGGGTTGGTAGCTTAGGTAACTTTTGTGATAACCAGATTATGAACTCAGAATCAACAGAACAAACATACAACATTTAATGAGATAATAAATATATGCTACAATTATACTTACACCTATAACTATATCTACAATGCTGCCAATAGCGCAGCTCAGCAGTTAGGTCTACATCTTGTACATACTCAAGATGGAATTAGGTAACTTCTAAAATGGTTTTCAACCACTCTCTCGTGATAGTGCCAGCAACACTCTTTTATATCCAACCCACGTTGTCCGATGTGATTTATTCCCAAACAGTACGAGGTTCAATCACAATCAAACAACATGAGTTGCATAAACATCTGAGCGTGCCAACTCTGATCAAGGGAATATGGATCGATCACCTTTGGAGGGCATATTCCTGACATATGCCCCCACCCTCCTGAACAAATAGTTTTACAATAAACAAAATTGAATCGACTCTAATCTATTACAATCCTAATATCACTATTTTTTCTTCGACAACTTATCAAGAACTGCCAATTTACATAATATCATTATGTCTTCCACACATCTGCCTGTCTCTCATTGTGGACCACCCTGGTATTGGTTTATTCGGAGAACTTTTCGCCTGGATCTTGGTGTTTACTTTTTCTCAATAATACTGGATTGGGTTCCCATTTTTGTGTTCCTTGTTTGTGCTCGGGAATGGATTGAATGTAACCTGGTTTACTACTTTGTTCATCGGTGGAATAGGGAGTTTCGTGGGATTGGCTGATACCAATTCACTTCAATTTTCAGAGATGGATTGTTCATTTGTGATATGGCTCTCATGCGATGTGACTCATGACTGTGGTATTCTGAGTCGAAGTCTCAGTAATGAACAGACTTTTTGGCTGCTTCATCAGATTTGCCCAGCGCCTCCACCATATGTCATAACTATATTGCCTAAAGGGCCTCAAAAGGGGTTGGTAGCTTAGGGTAACTTTTGTGATAACCAGATTATGAACTCTGAATCAACAGAACAAACATACAATATTTAATGAGATAATAAATATATACAACAATTATACTTACACCTATAACTATATTTACAATGCTGCCAATAGGGCAGCTCAGCGGTTAGGTCTACATCTTGTACATAATATATCTCTATCCTCAAGATAGAATCAGGTAACTTCTATAATGGTTTTCAACCCTCTCTCGTGATAGTGCCAGCAACACTCTTTTATATCCAACCCACGTTGTCCGATGTGATTTATTCCTAAACAGAACGAGGTTCAATCACATTCAAACAACATGAGTTGTATAAACATCTGAGCGTGGAAACTCTGATCAAGGGAATATGGATCGATCACCTTTGGAGGGCATATTCCTGACAATAAATATATATATATATATATATATATGTATATATATATATATATATATAGGATATATATAATGAATAATCTTCGAGTTCAGCAGAATTACTGATATTTCGGTTTCGACCGGTTCTGTGTTCTTGTCTCAAAGGTCTGATTTTTTCGACGTTTCGGCAAATTCACATTTTCCATCTTCAGGTCTATTGTTTCGAACTCGACTGATCTTTCGTGTTGTGCTCCTCAATTCACCTTCATAAATTGAGGAAAAAAACACGAAAAGATCAGTCGAGTTCAAAACAATCGAATAACTGAGACAAATGTGAATTTGCCAAAACGTCGTGAAATCGTACCTTTTGTGGACCAAGAACACATAACGTTGGCAGAAACCCGAGAAACTATCTCCACTCTGAGATGGACAAATATTGGGTATTGATTATGATCAAAGCCCAAAACAATTCAACATGACTCTACACAACACCATGAAACCAGTATACCAAACCGAACTATTTGAGTTGTTTGTACCAATTTTTTTCTGTTACTCCGTTAAAAATAATTGATCCACACTGGTATCTGGCCAAAATGTTGATATTTAAAAGATCCAAACAAATTTATCTCTGCATGCCAGAAACCATTACCTGAAGGGTGTTTGTACAATCAATCATATTACTCGGAAATCATAAAGTGGATTACAAAATTTATAATATTTTTACCCTCCCAATTCAGGCTTAGAAAAATTTTCCAAAATCACTTGAAGTATAGATTTCCATCTTTAATTTCAAATAATTCCAAATGGTTGATTTGGTTTCAATACATCCAGATCAGCACATTTAAGTATGCTAACAACCATGATAACCTGACTATAGGTTATCATGGTTGTTAGCAGATATTCCACTCCGTAGACTTCAAACCCTCTTTTTCCGTACTCATTATATTTAGAGTGATAAATGTTATTTATTGTTCGGTAAAAAAGTAGAAAAGTGAAAAGAACTCACTTTGTAAGTTCTATCCTGGGAGAGAGTTTTCATAAAGTTGACAAGCGCATTTTGGGTATAATGTGAGACTATTCAATTCAATAAAAAAATTAGTCATGACGAGTAATAAGGAAGTGTAAATCTTCTCAATCACCAGCTCTCAATATATCTCCTTTTTATATATGTCATGAGCTGCAGTTTGCTCTATCACTCCATCCCGTCATTTGAAGTTATGAGTTTGAGAATGCTTTTTTGAGAATTTCTAATAATTTTATGTTCTCGAGGTTTGGTATTTCTCTAAACGTTGAAGTGATCAGAAATGCTTGCATATTTAACGGAATATTCGTGACAGTGTGTCTCTGGAGGTAGTATGTATGTGACAACCCTTTTTCTCCTTTTCTGGACTTTTCTTTCAAACATATGTTTCAATTAATTTGACTTTGTCGTTTTCAATTTCCCAACTCCGCGATTAATTACATTTCTAATTCAATTCTTGACATCTTCAATTCAGAGTGTTTATTCCCTTGTCAGAGTCACCTTATCATCAGAAACATGCAGACATCTCCTGATGTCAGTTGTATTATTGATTGTGACAGTTGACATCGAGGCCATAAGAGGCAGTTTCCAGTATTATCTAGTTCCGTTGATTGCGAAGGCCTCTTCTTCCTCTTCCTAGGACAAGCTGAGCTGGTGCACGTAAGCCTTCCAACGTGGACCATTGTGTGTCCATATATTCTGGTATTCAGCTAGGCATGTCGAATTCTCTGACAAAACTCAGCAGTTTCTTCAGCTGAGTCTTAGTTATAATTGCTGCTTTGCTGGTCGAGCAGTACTCGATTTCTGTTGTGGATGTTTTCGTGGACACAGGTCAGTTCAGCATATACGGCGACCTGGAACAATGAGGCATTTTTGCATAGAAAAAATTAGATTTATCTCTTTGTTCCTGTTTCGGTTACCCCTGCACTAGATATTCCCCTAGATCTTGATCGATCTGGATACTAGGTTGATCCATTGATAGGGGTCATGTTTGGTGGTATGCCTTTCCATTCTCTCCTCGTGGGGATGGAGATGTTGGGCCGTTTTCTCCAAACCAGAAACAGGGGAATGCTGTATCTCTCCATTAATAGAATTGGGCAGCCCTACTTTGCCTTGTTCCAAATAGCGGTCCATGGTCTGCCTCAGTGCCAATTTATTGGATGGCGTCTTCGAAGCTGCCAGATACTTATATGGAACTTCCAGACTGCAATCGGAGTCATTCTGACCTTAACAGCCGAAAACCTTACATGTTGTGTCTTTGCCCTCCAGGCTACTGAGCCGTACACTAGCATGGGTCTCACAATCTCTATGTACAGGGTGTACAGGCCTAGGCCCCAATTCTTGACGCACATTCTTCTGCAGAGGGCCATCATGGCCTTGTGTGCAGTTTTTCGAATTTGAATATTCCATGCGAGCTTGTGGTCAAAAGTTGAGGAAACCAAAACAGGAAATTGTATTTGCTTCCCCATAATCGGGAGACTGTTTTGGCCTGTTTAAGAAGATGACACAGATTCAAATGGCAGTAACTGTACTTGTATCCTTCAGGGATAGGTCGGTAGATATAGCCCAAAGAGTAAACTAAAAAAAAAAAATTGTTTGAATTGTTTGATTGTTTTCAATTATGGAACAAAGGATTTTCGAAAAAGTAAGGATTTCTCTTTGTTCAAACGGATACCCAAATCTAGAGGTCATGAATACGTAGGTAATGGGAGTACTATTCGACAGTAGCATTTGTTTATCGTTACAGTATTTCATTTTTGTTTTCAAATCATTCATTATCGGTATTTGTGACATTATTTCATTATCGTTAACCCCCAAAATATTTGTGACCTCAACATTGATAATATTGGTCATATGGTCATTCTCAAAATTAGAATGAATTAATTAAATGAAAATTTTCCAAGATTTTTATCATGGTACTTCAACAACGCTGGACAGAGATTGTTTGAAGCTTATTTTTGTAGGGGAAATATTCATACTGGAAATTTTTTCTCGAATTAATAACCCTGAGTATAGAAGTTTACATAAATTACAGCGTCATGAAAACTTTTTAACAAAAGATTGAATCGACGAAAAAATCAACTGAAAAGCGAAAAATAAAATAAACCTTTTTAGTCTTAATAATAATTGTGCTCCTAAACTAATGTGAGTAACTAATTTTGAGTCGGCTCCAGTAATCAAAACGCATCTCGCTACATTTACGCTTTACCCAATTCAATTGCCAGTTTGTTTGGCGCCGACTTGAAATTAGTTACTCACATTAGTTTAGGAGCTCAATTATCATTAAGACTGAGAAGGTTTATTTTCTTTTTTCTTTTCAGTTGATTTTTTCGTCGGTTTAATTTTTTGTTATAAAGTTTTTATTTTTAAATTTTTTGTGGCTGAAATCTACTCATAATTTTTGATCACTTCCAAAATAATTACTTACCTACCTTACTTCAACTATTAACTGTTAAATAATATGATTATCTACCGTAACTATTTATTGTTATACAGGGTGTCCCTGGACTTCCTCTTTTCCTCTCAGGAATGTATAGATGGAGCCAAAATATCACCAGCACTTCATATAACTTTTGTTCCTAAAAGCCTTCGTTACCAAGTTACGGGCCCTCAAAGTTACAAAATGAAAAATGTTTTTCTTTGATAACTTTCAGAGTGAATATTCAAAACCATCTAAATTTTGGTGATTGACTGAACAAACGAGTTCCTTCGATGAGCTTTCATGCAGGAGTCAGTTGTTTTGCTACAAGGTCAGGAACGGACTACCCCCGATGGTCCACACCCCAAAACTTTGGAATGACTGGGATTTGTCAATATGTTTTAACAAAACAAGGTTACCTGGAGAATTTCCTGAATAGAAGTACTCATGTGGAAAATCGATCGGAGCAACGAAATGCATTTTTGTTCGACGACATCCAACCTGAGATGTCTACCATTATTCGAAAATATGAATTTGTAATGAAAATAGAAATGATAGGTACAATGTTCATAACGAATTTTTATCATGCAAACACGTTTACCTTACAGAACTCATGGTGTAAATAATCAATCGCAAGCCTCAAGAGCAAACATAAATGCAAAATCCGCTACAAAAACTGCTCGATATGACCCCCGTCTCTCTCAATTCATTTTCTTAGTCGGCGAAACGCCCTCTCTGCACTTGAAATAGCATGCCAGGGTCGTTTCGTATGGCTTCACAATGTAATGTAATTTTATTCAACAAGGCATCTCTGGTGTGAATAGGTGTAGCGTAAACGAGGCTATTCAGATGCCCCACAGAATGCTTCCAATGGATTTAAATCTGGAGACCGCGGTGGCCATGGATATCTGGTTCAGATGGTCCCGCACAATCAAACTTAAATGAAGAGGAGCGCCATCGTGCATAAACCACATATTTCTTTTGGGTTTGCAATGGAACATGTTCCAAAAGTCCATTCAAATTCTGAATGAACTCCAAATAACGTTCTCCATTCAATCGGTCATGTAGAACGAATTGTCCTATAAGATGGTTTCCTATGATACCAGCCCAAACATTCACGTTGAATTTCCGTTGGTGTTTGGTTTGCAATATCCCATGGGGATTTTCTTCGGCCCATATGTGGAGATTATGAGAGTTGATCACTCCATCTCTACTGAAACCTGCTTCATCAGTGAATAAAACTCGAGTAATAGAAGTCATATCCTCTCTTTGATTATCCAGGAACCAATTGGTATATTCCAGTCGTGCTGGAAAATCTTCAGGTATCATGGCATGTACCTTCTGGATGTGATATGGGTGGAGCAGTTGTTCCCTAATTATTCTATGAATAGTGGACTTGGATGTATGGAACTGTTCTGATAGGTTTCTGATGATCATTGAAGGATCATCAGCGACAGCTTCCAAAATATGTTCCTCCAATACAACGGTACGCACAGCCCTAGAAGCGCCCTCACCACCTCGTTTTGGCAAAACTGAACCTACAATAATATCGAAATGAAACAACAGGCTCCAATTAATCATCCATTAGACATACCAGTCTCCCTCAAGCTGCGATCGACACGCTCGAACGTTTCTCTTGCCGGTAACGTTCGATTGGGAAAATGCTCGGCATACAGACGACGGGCTTCTGCAGCATTACCAAATGCTCGTCCATACAATGCATGCATATCTGCATATTCGTTGAATGTAAACTGTTCGGCCATATCAAAACACTTCAAACTGTCCTATTAGAATATTGACAATACAATGACAACGCACCACTCAACAAAACAAAATCGCATTTTAGTTGTAATTTTTTATCCACACTAATTTTATTTCTTCCTACAAGGTGTTTTTGTCAACATCTGTGGAAGAAATGGAACATAAATTCATTCACTGGATATTTTTCACCTATTCATGTGCAGCCGGTTTTGTAGTTTATTCGTTTGCTTTTTATTAGTTATGTCTTCCGATGTGCGTTTTTTCAGGTAAATTTATCTTCGGGTTGAAGATTTTCTCCCATGAAATTATACTTATCAGTGAAACTCCCCAACATTTAAGCTGTGAATAGGAATTGGCAACATCCAAATGTTGAGTTTCATGAGATTCAGATAACGCAACACGAAACGTGCTTATTCCACGCGTACATACAAAATATGGACTGGATTCGATTTTCATAGTGGAGTAGCTTGTTAGTTCAAAACACCACGAATCTCATAACTTGATATTTCATTTGAAAAAATATCTACATTGTGAATGAAACTTTCAACTAGGTACTGTACTTTTTGTTTACGACTTTATTTTAGCATATTTTGTATTATCCCTGTTATAAATGTTGTTGAATTAACGTTAGCATTAGTATTTCTACTGTGAAAATTGTTCATTTCAAATAATGGTGGACGATCGGGTTTGATGTCGTCGAGTAAAACTGCATTTTTACTAAGAATCGTTGCTCCGATAGACTTTCCACACGAGTACTTTTATTCAGAAAATTGTCTACGTAACCTCATTTTGTTGAAAACTATTGAAAAATTATCTGTCATTCCAATGTTTTGGGGTGTGGACCATCGTGGTAGTCCGTTCCTGACTTTGTAGCAAAACAACTGACTCCTGCATGAAAGCTCATCGAAGAAATTCATTTCTTTAGTCAATCACCAAAATTTAGATGATTTTGAATATTCACTTTGAAAGTTATCAAAGAAAAACATTTTTCATTTTGTAACTTTGAGGGTCCGTAACTTTTAGGAACAAAAGTTATATGAAGTACTGGTGATATTTTGACCCCATCTATACATTTACGAGAGGCAAAGAGGAAGTCCAGGGACACTCTGTATAATATAAATTATTTTTGAAAGTTCTGATCAGTTGATTTCATCACTTTGTATATCATTCCATCCTTTCATAGAATGTAATTATTGTGACGGATGTAGGAGGATCGTCAATGTCAACTACATATGTGTGCCAATGTTTACAAGTGAAAAATCAATCATCCCCTATTTTTCTACCCATAGGGGTGGATCATTTCATTCCGAATTGAAATATGATCAACTATGAGGTATACCCTATCTCATAAAAAAAAACATCCAAACCGGAAAACCCACTACAAAGTTATGCCTGATAGAACCGGTTAACGCACCAAAATTCAGAGGGTGAACACTCTATCCAATGAAAAATCATCGGAATCGAACCGCTCTGTGAAAAGTTATGCGTGATCATACATAAAAAAATAAAATAAAAAAATACGCGTCGACTAGAGAACCTCCTCCTTTTTTATTTCGTCGGTTAAAAAGTGAATCCCAGCGAGCACGAAAATATCTCAGATATGTTGAAAGTACAAGACTTTAGACTTGAACATCCACTGCGATGTTCTGTTTATACATGAATAGAACTTTCATACACAGACACAACAGAACATTCCCAGAACGTTTTGCGCACATTAAATCGCTGTAAATAAAACCTTTTTAGAGATCACTTTCTGAAGCCTTTTGTTACCTATTCATTTGGACATTTGAAGGTGTCACATTCTATTTGAAATGGAGTTTTTTTCACAATTTTTATACCGATTCACCTTGAAAAAACGAACTTGAAACATTCTGAGTGAAACTTTTCCGTTAATTTATTCTGTTAGTATGATAGTGTTGATGTTGAAAAATTAAGTTTTTTTATAACTTCCTAGGCTTTTATATTTCGCAGGGTACTAAACTTAAGATTTCATCTCTTGAAACAGATTCGATGTGAAATATACTAACCACCAATTTTTAATATAATTGCAATATGATTAGATATTTTCTTATATATATTCAATTGTATCTCTAGGAAGGAAGATTCAGTTAAAATTATATTCAGAAAAATATCCATTTTCACAGTGATTCTTCAGTTTAATCTCAAATCCAATTCTTCTATTCAAAAAGTCAATTTATTTCAGGTCCCATTACATCCTCACGCCCACATTTTCAAAACATCCCAAAACCTTCCAGGGATGTTTGTGCTCGCTGGGATAGAGAATAACCTTCTGATATTCGACATAATGAGTATAATACAGTAAAATATGTGCCAGTTCAAACATAATACATTTCTTGTAGGTGCAGATCCCATCATTCGATAAGAAAGAACTATGGATAGTGGTCACTATGATAAGTCATGATTATAATGATAGTTTATATAAATCTTCGTTTTGTTGAAATATGTTATTTGTAAACTCACTTATCAAATAAATACTACTATATTACACACACTCTGTCCTTGATTTCGTTATGATCACGAAAATATTGAAGAAATTAAATCTTTATTTGAAGTAGGAAGTCCTAATATAAAAAATTGATAGTAAAGAAATATACACAGTGCATGATAGTAAACACATAAATCAAGTTTACGAATATCTACACATACATACACATATATATCTAATATATAAATTCTCGTGTCACAATGTTAGTTACCTTACTCCTCCGAAACGGCTCTACTGATTTCACCAAATTTTATATGCATATTCAGTAGGTCTGAGAATCGGCTACTATCTATTTTTCATACCCCTAAGTGATAAGGGTTGTTCACCCTCAACATTCTTTTTTTAATTTTTGGACAAAATTTTGTGTTTTTATTTTTTTATGATACAGTATCCAAAAATACATACAAACCTAAATTTTCACCCTTCTACGATCAACCCCTATTTTTTTGGCAAGATTTTTATTTTATACTCTAATTTTCACCCTTCTACGATCAACCCCTATTAGAATAGAAAAATGGGATAACAGGAAAACGGGATAACGGGTTAACGGAATAACGGGATAACGGGATAATGGGATAACGGGATAATGGGATAACGGGAATAATGGGATAACGGGATGGCGGGATGAGGGAAGGGATAACGGGATAACGGGAATAACGGGAATAACGGGAAAACGAGATACCGAGACAACAGGAAGCGGAAGGAGTCAAAAGCATAATCTGGATGGAACAACATAAAGGAAAACATAGAAAAAAAGAAATTATACGCGGACATTGGACAGGACAACGTCTGTCGGGTCAGCTAATATATATATATATATATATATATATATATATATATATACATATATATACATACATATATACATATATATACATACATATACATAACACACATACAAACGTACGCACTCACACACATGCACACATATATATATTCAAACATATAGACATACAAAAGTTGAAATTATTGTAACAATAAAATTTAAAATAAAATAAAATAGAATAAGATAAAAAATATAATAATATAAAATAACCATCCCAAGAAAACAACAAGATTTACAGATGGGTATGGATACTGACTAGTTGTTAGTTATATTATATATTATATTTACTGGTTTAATGGATGAATTAGCTTTCTCAGTTGGTTTTTGAAAATTTGTAAGGACACACTATTTTTTACTTCAGTGGGTAGTTTGTTGGAGTCATCCAATCCTTTGATAAACAAAGATCTAGTACTACTTCCCAATCGTGTTTTAGGAATATAAAAGTTAATTGTGCTTCTGGTGTTATAATTATGTATCTCGTTGTTATAAGTTACGAAAGGGTCCAGATAATCAGGTAGTAGATTTTTAGTGAGTTTGAAAATAAAGACCATGGCCATGAAGTAGAGTCTTTTTTCAACACAGTTCCAATCTAGTATTTCCAACATAGATTTTATTGGTGTGTATCTATTGGATCTCAATATGATTCTCATATCTCTGTTTTGGAGTTTTTGCAATTTCTGCAACTCGTTCTTATTAATTACATAAAGTAATGTTGGATAGTGGTCAAATGTGGTTGGATTAGTGTTTTATGAACCATTATTCTACTCTGAAGAGATAGAAAGGCGGCAAATCTGGCAAAAAAAAATAGTTTCTTAGAAATTTTCTTACAAATATATTCGCAGTGGCCTTTCAATGATAAAGTGTAATCAACTATGAATCCCAGGTATTTAAACTCACTCATCCATTCAATATTATCATTTTCAATTTCCAACTGTAGATTGTCATAATTAATGTTTTTTAGTTTGTGTTTATTACATAGAATCATGGCTTTAGTTTTTGTAACATTTAATTTCAATTTATTAGTTCCTAGGTATATTCCCAGTTTTTTTAACATTGAATTCAATCTAACAACTATACTTGCAGGGTCAGTTCCGTAACATGCGACAAGAGTGTCATCTGCAAAAAGATTGAGAAAGTCACAGTCATTCATATAATTGATATCATTTAAATAGATGATGAACAGTAACGGACCCAAAACGCTCCCCTGAAGTACACCTATATTGTTAGTTTATTCATCAGAGACTGATTTGCCTAATTTTCAGAGTTGCTTTCTATTTGAGAGATAATCTTCAAACCATTTCAACACAGTACCTTCAATTCCATAGTATTTAAGTTTTCGTATTAGAATTTTCCTGTCAATAGTTTCAAAAGCTCTCTTGAAATCTAAAAATACTGAGATAATAAATTTGCCCTCATCAATCAGTTGTTTCCATTTTGAAATAGTGAGTTGTAATGCAGTTTCACAGGAGTAATTTGTTCGAAAGCCTGATTGATTGCCAGTGAACAACTTATTTGTATTGAAGTATTTAGAGAGCTGATTATAACTACTATTTCAATAATTTTTTCAATTGGGGGTAGTGTATTAATTGGTTTAATTCTAATGCCTCGGTTGATTGGGAATTTTTGGAACGGGAATCACAGAACTCAACTTTAATTTGTAGGGAAATATATCCTGTTCCAGTGAGGAGTTTATGAGATTGAGTACCACATAACCAGTTGTATAAAAAGTTTCCTCAAGGAATTTAACACTGAGTACTTCATTGGAACTGCCTTTGTTTTTAAGTGAGAATACGATGGATTTCAAATCGCTTATGGTTATTTTCTCAAACTCACAAAATCTATTTCCAATTGCAACATAGGCCTCAGAAGACCATTCAACAGCGTTATCTATAGAATTTGATATTTCTTTCACACTATCGATAAAAACAGAGTTGAATTTATTGGTGGCTTCCAGTTCAGTTTTAACAAGATCCACTGAAGTTTCATTGCTAAAGTTAATATTAGTGTACCTTATTGGCTGGTTTTCACCTTTGATAATTTAAGTTTTCCACTTTCTTTGTATCATTCCTATTTTTATCAATTTTTTCTTATAATATTCATTTTTTTTTAGTTTCATCAAATTTACAACTGCTTTCTTTTAGTTTTAAATAATTCCCACTGTACTTCCCTTTCTTCCTCTACTTTCTTGAAATTCTTGTAGGCTCTGTCTCTTTCTTTTGTTTTGAGTTTTACTTCTCCATCAAACCACGGAACTTGGTTGTCCTTATAATTTATGGTAATAATAGGTGCATTTTCATCCAACATTTTTTCACAACTATTTTCAAGATCTGAATATATTTCATTAATATTATTAGAATTTGTCAACCAGTCAGTCGTTATAAGCTCTAAGTTGATATCATGAAATACCTCATTATTTAGTTTTCTCATCTGAAAATCATTGATAGCTTCATAGGAGTTTCTGTTGTGCAAATTAATACTGATAACAGAGTGATCTGTAATCTTGGGATAGTCATGAAGAGTGATAATTTGGTACTTGTTCTCAGAGGCTTTCCACTTCTTCATTTTTGGACAAAATTGTAATGCAGAAATCGAAAAACTATTCGAAAAAATCATTAACTATTTTTTTCAAATCGATAAATTATATTGTTTTTTTGCAGAAAATGCTTTTCAAAAAGTATCCTTCATAAAAAACTTTTCACAAACCAGGCATTCATTCATTGAACATATGCATGTTTCCAGATCTGGCCAAGACACCGGAAGTCATTACCCAGCGAGCACAAAAACATCTGAGAGATGTTAAAAGTACGAGATTTTGAAACATTGAACAACCTGCGATGTTCTGTTTATCCATGAATAGAACTTTTATAGAACAGCCAACGTCCGCCGCAGGTGGTGATTTTCAAGAAGGGACGGATGTCACAAAAAGAACTTGTCCCAAATTTTTTTGATAGCCTTTTTATAGACACAACAGAACATTCCCGAAGCGTTCTGTGCACATTAAATCGATGTAAATAAAATATTTTTAGAGATCACTTTCTGAAGCGTTTGTTATTTAATTGAGAGCCTAACTGTGTTCAGGAAAATCTCCAGGAATTTTTAATAGATAAGTGTTTTTACCATTTGTAAGAGTATCTTCATTAATCTGTTTGTCTTTTATATTACACAGTGTCTACCTATTACTTATTACTTTTATTACTTGTTACTTATTACTTTTATGTGCGATTTTAATCCGTATATGTATATTTATATATCTGTTTGTTTATTCATATACCTGACTATTGCTATATTACAACAATGTAATCTTTGGCAAAATAAATGATATCTATCTATCTATTCTTCTTGAAAAAACGAACTTGACACATTCTGAGGGAAAATTCTTCATTAATTTATTCTGTTAGGATGACAGTGTTGATGTTGAAGTTTTTCATAACTTCCAAGGCTTTTATATTTCTTAGGGTACTGAAATTAAGATTTAATCTCATGAAACAGATTCGATGTGAAATATAAGATAATTGCAATACGATTTTTTTCTTATATATAATTTCAATTGTATTCTAGGAAGGAAGATTTATTTGAAATTATATTTAGAAAAATATTGATTTTCACAGTGATTCTTCAGTTTTATCACAAACCGAATTCTTCTATTTGAAGAGTCAATACATTTCAGTTCGCATAAGTCTGTTGGAAAATATAAGTTGTTTTTTATCTTTCAACTCTCATAATCTGAAAACTAATGAAGTTCCTAATGGAAAAATGTATAAAAAAACAGGTCGTTTCTTCAAGAATCTTCAATGATACAGTTTGAAATGTCATTACAGATTCGAACCCTATCAAAAAATACACATTGCGTTTGCTTTTGAGGTTATATCATGTTTCTGGACTATGCTAATACATTCACCTACTTACTTTATTTACTTATTCAGTGATATCAAAAATGTATATATATATATATACAGTGTGACCCATTTAAAATGGAACCACCCCTGTAGAATACGCATTTTTCAATCATTCTCAAAAAAAAATTCTTTATATTGACATAAAAACTGTATCTTGACACAAATTTTCATAACTTTAGTTTCATTTCCAAGGCACTCTATGGTTTTTTTTCTTCGTCAAAAACGGCAAAAGTTTATTAGGCAATTTTTGTTTCAAAATTTGACTACACCACTGGATTTTCAGTTGTTATAAATAAAAACCATGAAAATTTCATAAAAAAATATTGATTGACAACGAAGTTACAACTTTAATTTTGGAAACAAAGTATTTGATTATAATTTTTATTTAGATTATAGACATATTTAAAATCTGGCAACACTGCCGATACAAAGTAGAACACCAGTGAATTTTTAAAGGGAAAATTCTAAGTCAATAGCTCACTCCTGAAAGTATGGTAATACGAGCGATTTGTGGTGGAAGCGATTTTGTAATAAAAATCTGACTACGCCACTGGATTTGTAAATTATATTCCCTTAAAATAATTTATTTAAGTTTAGGTTATAAGTGTATTGGAAAATAACACAGAAAATTAAAAATTCATTTTTAAGTTATGCAGTCTTCCATAGCCGATAAAAACGAAATGAACCGAATCAAGTTTTAAAGTATCAAAATTATTTATTGAATAATAAAACAGAAAGCAGGACAAAAAATGTAAATTTTGCAAAACTCAATTGAAACAAGCTTTTAGAGAAGGTATCAATAATTTGAGGGAAGCTGAACTAATACATTAGGCATAGGTATTGTACTAAATCAATAGTAGGCTGTGATTTAGTACACCACAAATCGCTCACATTACCATACTTTCAGGAGTTATAACTGTAGAACGGAATGAGCTATTGACTTCGGATTTTCACTGTACAAATTCACTGGTGTTCTACTTTGTATCGGCAGTGTTGCCAGATTTTAAATATGTCTATAATCTAAATAAAAATTATAATCAAATACTTTGTTTCCAAAATTGAAGTTGTTGTAACTTCGTTGTTAACCAATATTTTTTATGAAATTTTGATGGTTTCCCATTTATAACGACCACGAATCCAGTGGTGTGGTCAAATTTGAAAACAAAAATCACCTAATAATTTTTTGCCGTTTTTGACCAAAAAAAACCCATGGAGTGCCTTGGAAATGAAACCAAAGTTATGAAAATTTGTGTCAAGATACAGTTTTTGATGCTTGATATTAAACAAAAATATTTTTGAGATTGACTGAAAAATGCGTACTCTACATGGGTGGTTCCATTTTAAATGGGTCACACTGTATATATATATATATATATATATATATATATATATATATATATATGTATATATATATAATTTGTAATGTTCACTACACTCACTCAGTTTCCACTTTTTCTCAGTAAAAAATTGGAAAAAAAACTCAACGGACGCCTCATAGTATTCCATTGTAACATGGCGGGAATTTTAAAATGAAATCAGAAAATAAGCGGATAGGTCATTTGGACATTGGTTTTGGAACGAAGTTCCTTCAAGCGGCTTGCGGTAGGTGTTGACTGGTAGAAATTGTAACGTAAGAAAAAAACGTTATGCTTCTTCCATGCTACTTTCTCTCTACTTCTCTCTCCCTCTCTAGCTCTTTCTGTCTCTTCCTATTATATACGAATCTGTGTGACAACCATCCATTTGTTGCTCATACGATTCCGAAGATGTACGAAACCATCCGAACTGCTGTACTGCATGCGGGAAATTTAAAATGACTATTTCCCTCATTATTTTTGAGCCTATCTAATGGCCGAAATTTCGAATACAGAGAACCAATCAGATCAGATTTATAGTGAAAAAACGTCTTCTCGCTGTTTTATACTGATACCACCAGTAGATTCGACATAAAATTATATGTCAACGCATGCAATCCCTATTTAGGGAAATTTAACTCACTCAACTCACTATTACAGTGATTTGATATTTTAATTGCTAAAAAGCCTTGGGTTTTCAAGTAAGGCAATGAATAATTCATAACATCAACAGTAATATTCGTGGACTAGTGGTTGGCACGTCAGTCCCTCACCCGGGAGGCTCGGGTTCGAATCCATATCAAGAAGTTTTTTTTGTTAATCGGTGTCAGATACAAACACATTTCATTCGATAGTGAAAAAATTATATATATATATTGTTATGTTGAGAAATATTGCAAAGTAATTAAACTTATAATTATTATTAATATTATTAGTTACTTTTATTAGTATCGTTAATGCTATGTTGTTTTACAATTTTCTTTACCTTTTTCACTACTATAGAACCTCATACTATGCTCTAGTCGATACATGTCTGTGAAGAGAACATTCCTGAAGTAGTTCTGATATCAAAATTATATATCCAACAATACATCTAACAAAAATCCACGATTAAACCATATCAAAATTGAAATTTATGGAAAATATTGAATTAAAGCAAGATCAAAGTATAGATAAGTTTTGAACATCCTGTATGACAATTCACATGAACATAAAACCCACCAATGGGATTCGAAAGAGTTTGTGTGGGAAAAGTATTGATATAGAATAAAAGGTAAGGGCAGAAATTGAAAAAACATAATTTTATGTGAATCTGTAAATAGTATGTAAGAGTTAGAATTAGATATCATTCATAAAATCATTAACATTGATTAGAATAGCAAATAATTCGGTAGGAAGTGATACAAACTCGGAAATCTGTGCAAAATAAAAATTTGGTGAGTGTTGCCATGGATCAAGATAACAAGTTCTGAGAGGATGAAAAAGTTCAGAAAGTGAAGCCACGTACTAATTTGAAAAGAAGCTTTCACCCATAATATAAGAAAACCTGATATAAAATTGCCGAACGAGGAAGATTTCTTGAAAGGCTGATCGGAGGAAGCACATAGAAAATAAAAATTCCACCTACCTGGTCCAGAAAATAAATCCTTGGAAGGAGTGCAGGTGAGCTGTCATTGACATCCTAGAAATACGTTCACAGGATTGGAAACGTCAACTGAAACGAAGCTACAAGGTATTCCATAACTGAACTCACCTAAGTGCAACCTGTCACATAAAACCAAGAACTTCAAGTGTTCTTAACCACTGGTTATTTTGTTTTGGGCTGAACAATCATAAAATTCCATATCCAAAAGACTGATAATACGTTAAACTTTCTTCATAAAATTTTCATTATCACAAACATCAAACTGCACTATATTTTTTTTGACTTTGTTTTGCTAGTATAAGGTAGTTATCGCAGAGTAGGGTATATTTAAGTTTTCATCTGAATAAAGTCAACTACTTTGATTATTCTCTGCAAATCTGTTTATTTTTCAATTTCTAACTTTATTTTTCTCAACTGAACATCTTTTATGATCGAATCGATAGTGCCATAGCCGGCAACACCGATTACAGGAACCTGCTACTGAAGGAGTCATACATGTTCATAGGCGTACCTGACTGAGCTGGAATAAGGTATAAGAGGATAAAAAAGAGACAAAGGTAACATAACATAGCCGGAGTTTTTTAATTGTTATGATAGGGTTTCAGAATTATAATCTATGATATAAATTCTTAAAATCATACAAATTATAAATCATATAAACAACCCATCAAAACAATATATATATATATATATATATATATATATATATATTAGGTTTTTGGGCGAGTTCAAGAGCAGTGAATGATCATTGTAAAGGATGAATCTGAGACACGAAGCATTTAGAAACGGACTTCAATTTTGGGACGAGAATCGTTGTAACTTTTCCCCTTGCAAATTCAAATATAATATCAATTCCGGTAATTTTATCCAGTTTCAAATGTGAATCGTGAAATATTCTCATCAAATATTATTCGTGCTAGAGGATTCGATCAGTTTTTTCTTTATTTTCCCTCAAGCATTTTGCCTCTAGGAAATTTAACTCGTTCAATTTGCGGCTTTATTATCAAAGATAATAAGACCGCAAATCGCACTCAGTAAAATTTCCAGGCAAAATGATTTCTCGAAATTTTTTGAGCGATAAAACTCCTGGCACTTATGATACTACCCTCGATACATGAGCGGTAGGATATCTATGCGAATACAAGTCGGATATTGTCGTTGAGTGATAATACGTGGAATATATTTTGGTTTCTTTTATATTTCTATTTAACGTGTGTTTAGATTATTATATCTTTTAAACCGACGAAATAAAGAAGGAGGAGGTTCTCTAGTCGACGCGTATTTTTTTTTAATCGTTCATTTATTTATTTTTAACCGTGTAGTCGACGCGTATTTTTTTTTTGTATGACCACGCATAACTTTATACAGAAGAGTCCGATTCCGATTATTCTATTTTCATTGGATAGGGTGTACTTCGAAGTTGGTCCCATTCAAATTTGAAGAAAAAATCCACCCCTATGGGTAGTAAAATGGAGGATATTGATCGTTCACCCGTTAACCGATTCTATTAGGCATAACTTTGTAGTGGGTTTTCCGATTTGGAAGATTCTTTCTTTATTAGGTAGGGTATACCTCATAGTTGATCATCTTTGAATTTGGAATGAAATAATCTACCCCTTTGGGTAGAAGAATAGGGGATGATTGATTTTTCACTTGTGAACATTGGCACACATATGTAGTTGACATTGACAGATCGCTATTGTCATTACTTTTGTTCTCCTACATCCGTCACAATAATTACATTCTATAAAAGGATGGAATATACAAAGTGATGAAATAAACCAAACAGAACTATCAAAAATAATTTATATCATATAACAAAAAATAGTTAAAGTAGATAATCATATTATTTAACTGTAAATAGTTGAAGTAAGGTGGGAGTAATCAGTAGATTTTAACACAAGAAATTGAAAAATAAAAAATTTTCAACAAAAAATTAAACCTACGAAAACCGAAACTCCTAAACTAATGTATGTAACTAATTCTCAGTCGGCGCCAAACAAACTAGCAATTGAATTTAGTGAAGCGTAAAATTATGGCAGCAGGTTGCGCGGTGGCGTTTTGATATTTTTTTCGAAAAATTCAATGATCTTCGTTGTTTGTTTGTTTGGCGCCGACTCAAAATTAGTTAGGTACATACATTAGTTCAGGAGATTAGTTATTAATAAGAATTTTTATTTTTCACTTTTCAGTTTCTGTTTTGGTCGGTTTAATTTTTTGTTAAAAAGTTTTTTTTGGACATAAGTTGGATTAATGGTTTACATTGAATATGTGGCACGTCAATTTGATATAATATAACGAATAGTATTTTCAGGAATAAAATACATTTTACTGTGGCGGAGGAGTTGAGGAAAAGGATATATAGGTATAGTATTGCTTGGTATTGCGTGACGATTTCTACCAGTCAACACCTACCGCGTAAAGAAACTTCGTTCCTGACGGGGGTCCAGTTACGTTCCTGAGTCCGGCCTGCCAGCCAGTTCCTGAGTCCGGCCCTGCCACCCAGTTCCTGAGTCCGGCCCTGCCGCCTAGACCTCATGGCGACTAGAGAAATTGCAGACTAAGCTCCTACCGAGATTTATCTTTGCTGAATAAAGCTCCTACCGCGAATTATCTTGTAAACCGAAAATCAACGAAAGAACTATAATACCTTCATTATTTGTTGATTGTTATAAATTATGTGACATGTATTTTGACCATTCCATTTTTGTCACTCTTAACCTGCATTTTCAATTTTCATTAAAAGCATTGAGTAAGGTAAATCTGTAATTGTGCATAAAGGTGAACGTTGAAAAAGAGTTATTCAACACAAAATTGGTTTCAAACAACGAGTAGTGCTTTCCGAGCCAAGGGCTGCGAAGGCACTATCGTAACTGTCCCCCGACCGCACACGATTTCTTAATTAAAATTAATAAAATTGGTTTCATTCGCTTATGAAAATGAAATGAATGTTGTTTCTGACCTGTGTAAAATAGGAGGTATTGGTATCAAAATAAAGGAATACAAAATGAAAAAATACATAGTTGAAAGTGAGGGGTCGAAAAATATAAATATTCTGAGATTTAATTCACTTTTTGTTGTGTGAAATGCTCAAGTTATTATAAAAATTGTCGAGATCCATTATGAAACTGGACAAGAAATGTATAGGTACTCAATATCTGGGAAGAACCTCCCAAGGCGAACTATGTTATGTCTAGAAAGAACTTCCACACTTTTTATAGTATTAAATATCAATTTAAAAATTTGAACAGATTATGGTATGTTTTTAATACTTGAAAGAACAAGGTCCCGTTGGGGAAAAAATTTAAGTTCATTTTTCAACAAGTTAGGAATTTGTTTATCAGTCCTTCGGACCTCGGTTTTCATAAAAAACGGCATAAATGTATGAATAATAGCTCTAAAAAATGTTCGCTCCTTGGAGCTCTTCTTATATATATACTCAACAAGATCACGTTTTGAAAGTTTTTAAAAGTTGTTCATTTTGTTTATTATAATTTTTTTAAGTTAACAATAAATTAAAAATAAAATAAAATTGTAATTTTTTTTTATCCATATGTTTTGCTATTACTGTTTTTGCATCAAACGAAGGCATTCAATAACATTCGAAAAATTATTTTAGAACATTTGTTTATAAATTATTTATAAACAAATTTATTAGTTTAATATTTAAAAAAAATATATTCTGCCCATGTTGTTGTCTATAATGATTGAAAAAATTATTGTCATAATAGTTTTTTAATTTTTTTTTTATTTAAAAAATTATTGATTTGTTGAAAATATAAACAGGATGTTCATAAAATCAAAATTAACAACATTCAAAAACTTTTATAACGTGAAGTATATATGTACAAGAAGGGCTCCAAGGAGCGAAACAATTTTAGAAGTATTATTTAAACATCTGTGCCGTTTTTTATGAAAACGGAGGTCCGAAAAATAAGGACTAATTAACAATTTTTTTTTTTGAATTCAAATCAACTTTATTTCAACAACAACAGTTATTACAGATACAGTTTCATTGGCTGATAAGGGCCATTTCAATGTAATATAATTATTCATCATGTTAGCTAAACAAAAACAAAATATCATAAAAAAAGGAGAATTAAAAAAATATATTGAAAGTAAAATACAATAATCTTTATACAACATTAATCTTGCTTCTTCCAGAGTGGAGTAAAATACACCTGGGCGTAAGTCGCCTGTTTTGTGCTTTTTTTGCCCCACTTGAAGAAGTATTCAACTTCTGTAATAACATTTTATATGCATATAACAGCAGTGGTAGAGAATGGAGATGAGAATGAAAAATGTAAATGAAAACAAAGAATAATACAAATTTATAAAACAAAAATTATAAGAAAATATAAAAATAATAATGATGGTACTAAAAATGACAATCATAATGATAATGATAATGCAGAGGAAGGGATAGCGATCGGCGATGCAGGATTTTGAGGTGAGTCTTCGAATCTTTTGTATTTTAAAATATTTTGAATGTTATCGGGTTCTCTAGTATGTGTTGCTTGAGGGTCGGTTTAAATTTACTTATTTTTTTTATTTTTTTCAGGTGTGTTGGAAGAAGGTTGTATAGTTTAGGTCCGAAGAAGAAAACAAATCTTTGTGTATGACTTTTTTTGAAGAGCGGAATTTTGATATGCAAGTTTTCGACTGATCTTGTGGTTTTGTGAGCGATAAAACTAAATTTCTCGCCTAACTTGTTGAAATATTCACCTAATTTTTTTCCAACGGGACCTTGTTCTTTCAAGTGTTAAAAATATACCATAATTTAAACAAATTTATGAATTGATATTCAATACTATACAAAAAATATGTGGTGTACTCTCGGGCGTGCATGCCGTAGCGGACAAGCGGAGCCCTATTTTCAGCGTTAAATTAAAATTATAAATAATCGAGATAGTGTTCCGCGAGTCAGGACTTTTTTATTGGAAATTTCCTCTTCTTTTAGAACCTATCCGATTATTGCTATCGCTTATAGTTTTTGAGTTATTCGCAAAAAACTTAACCCCCTTTTTTTTTTGTTAATAACAATTGCAATTTTCGTCAGCAAAAAACCCACCAACATTTTTTTGACTTCGCCAATACCTCTCAGTAGGCATACAAAGAAATGCCACAGAAGAACAAATACAATACTTCCAACATCTTTGGGAAGTGCATTTTGCGTCTCAAAAAAACACCCTCATGCCTACATTTTCAAAACATCCCAAAACCTCCCAGGGATGTTTGTGCTCGCTGGTATCTATTCCTAGAAAACCTGAAAGATATTGGCTTGCCAGTGAAATTTCTCTCAGTTCCAATTACATCATTGATTTTTCACTTACTTCTTTCATTTCGTTCGAATCAAGTTTCCAACTCATAACTGCACTTTTGCAAGATCAACCAAATAAAAAGCTTTATCTGACTAACACTCTTTTCGGCTTTATTTAAATATCCCTCTGTAAACATGAGACCGAGGTAGTCTGACAAATAAATTTGGAGTTACCCTGTATAGAAAAAATAAAATAAACGACATACTTATAATACGCAAACATCATGACGGGAATAACGAATGAAAAAATTTTTCCGTCTGCAAACACCTGGAGGACATAAAATTGTTCCTAGTCATAAATAAGGTAAGAATGACCTTAATCCTGAATTATGATGAAAACATACCGCAGGGCTCTCGCAGGACGTTTTGTTCTTCTATTCAGGGCAGGATTCTCGTTTATCGTCTCATTTTCGTGACACATGCCTGAAGGACACCGTTGGAGAAACGGGATGACGCAATGAGGATAAATATGGTTTTCCGTTTAGCCCGTATCTGGAAAATAATAATTTATTTGATGGTGGGGAAGTTCTTCAAGACACGGAAAAACAAATTCGACGAATCAACTTTTGGTTATTCGAGTAATATTAAAATTCGAAAGTATGCTTATTTCAAGTCTTACTCGAGTACGTATATTAATAAATCACTTTAATAATAATAGCATTTATTCAGTAAGATCATCAAAGATGATATAGAATAAGTCAATGGAATACAGTTGAAACAATACAAAGATCAATGAAAAAATAAAAATGTGCAATACATACAAATTGTTCAATATATGTTATATCCAAAATTCACATACATATAGCAATAATTATAGTATCACAGATTAACATTTAAATATTAATTCAGCGAATAATATGATTTATCCAAGAGCAACTCCTTGATTTTATGCTGATAGAGTTTTACAGGCAGATTATTTATTACATTTGGTGTTTTGTTGTAGACTTTTATGGCCATAAGTCGAGGACATGTTTCAGTTACTGTCAATCTGCGTGATGGCACTTCCAGCAGTTGCAAATTCCTGGTGATAGAATTTGTATTTCTGTTAAGAGTCTGAAAACATATTGTATCTGATTTAACATATCGCAGTAACTCAAAAATGTATGTACCCATGAGTGTTAAGATTCTGAGACTTTGAAAAATGGTTTTACAACTGGTTCTTCTACGTACTCCTGCAATATACGTGAGAGTTCTTTTTTGGATTTTAAATATCCTGGAGCAATGATGCTCCCCATGCCACAATTCTATAAGAAATAATACAGTGAAAATGTGCATGATAGTACCTATATTAATAATAAGGATTTACTCACACTGCAGCGCAGTTGTTGAATGCAATAAGATATCGGAGCAATTTTTTTACAAATCATATCTATGTGATTATTCTATTTGAAGTTTTCAGCCATTTTCAAGGCTAGAAATTTTGTATCTTTCTGTTGTATTGATCAATTTACAGATTTGACCAGCAAACTGTGATCAGTATTAATCCTTGAGAGATTGAAACCTAAGAGCACAGTTTTTTTGTCATTCAAAACAAGGCCTTTACCTGAGAACCATTTTTGAACTTTCCTGATTTTCTCAACTGCTTTATTAACTGTTGATGGAATTTTTTTTTCAGTTATTAATAAAGATGGATCATCAGCATACATTACAAAGTGTTCGCTGATAAAATCATCAACATATATTATACACGAGAGTGGACCCAAAATAGATCCGTGTGGTACCCCAATAGAACCTGTTTTCGATACTGACTTTTTACTGTTTACCTCTACATAGTGGTGTCTGTCCTTCAAATAACTATCAAACCAATCATAGGCTACTCCTCTTATACCATACATTTGAAGTTTTGTGACGAGAATTTCGTGATTAACCAAATCAAAAGCTTTACTCAAGTCTACGAAAATCCCTAAAGCATTTTTTCGTTCATCCAAATGTTTGTACAGATCGTTAAGAAATTTTGTGATAGCTAGGCTTGTTGGCATTCCCTTACGAAAACCAAACTGGTTGGTGTTAAATAAATTCCATTTATCGAAATATGTGACAACCAAGTTTGAATCATATTTTTCGTAGACCTTTGCGAATGGACTGGAAAGTGAGATTGGTCTAAAATTCTCCAAGTCTGTTTTCTCCCCAGTCTTAGGACAATTTTACATACCTTTAGGCATTCTGGAAAAATGTCCTCCTCTAAGGAACAATTAATCAGATAGGTGAGAGGTTCAACTATAAATTGTATACATATTTCCAAAATATTTTTACTTATACCATCATCTCTTACAGACTTTGAGTTTCTTAGGTTGTTAACAATATCTATTATATCATGCTCGGTAGCAGGAATAAAAAATAAAGAGTGAGCATTATAATATTAAAGTGTTATACCACTTTTGGTATCACATAATATGTTGTCAATGAGACTTCTTGGAATGTTATTAATATAATCTATGAAACAATTTGACACTTCTTCAGGTTCGGTTACCATCCTATTACCTATATTAATTGTAAGATTCTTTTGCAGTTTTTGTTCTTTTTCATTTGACTTCAAAATATGCCAGGCAGTCTTGGATTTATTTTTCGAATTTGCCAGTCATGCAGTTTTTTTGCTTCACCAGCAGTTTTCTATATATCTTTTTATATTTCAAATAGAGGTTCTTAATTTATATATTACCATTCAAAGTGAGAAAATACATGTCTTTCAGTTTTTCTCCAGATATCAATAACCCCTTAGTTAGCCAAGGTTTTCTTTTGTGTTTATTTGATGCATTAACTGTTTTTAGAGGCAACGCAGTTTCAAAATGATGCCTGAAAATCTTTAAAAATATATCAAACTTTTTATTTGCATTATCATTTGACGACAAGAACCGATCAATATTATTTGAATCGTAAATATATCTACATTTAAGTCACTTTTGGATGTTCTTGTAGGGGTTTAATTAATATTAATACTCAAGATCTGGCAAGACTGATGATCTCATTCATATGGACACAAATGTTATCCAAACAATTTTCACGACGTGTTGGAGAAAGAATTGTAGGAGTTATGCAAAAGGAATTGAAACAATCTTCAAGACATTCAAGATTTCGGGAATGTTCTAAGAAGTTGATTTTGAAATCTCCAGCTACCACCAATTTTGATTTTTTGTATCTATCAGTCAGGTACTGTAGAGATTCAATGAGCTTTTCTGAAAATATTTCAAAATTTCCATCAGGACTTCTGTATACTGCAATAACTAATATCTCAAGGCCCCTATGTACTTTGTAACTTATAGCTGTACATTAAAAATGTGTTTCACGGCATACCGTGTGGACTTTATCATATGTAATGCCGTCTTTCACAAAGATTACCCCCCCACCCCATGGATAAATTGATTTCTACAGAAAAAAAATGCAATTTCATAACCCAAGATTTGACTTAACATTAGTTGGTCTTTCTCAACCCAGTGTTCACTAACACAAAATATATCACAATTTATATCATTCAGAAGCAGTTCAAGTGGTGACCTTGATACCTTGAACATTCTGATGTACTATTTCTCCTTTCGACTCGTTTTTTCAAAAAAAAAGGATACATTTTTTCGAAGTGTCTTTTTTAGTGAATAGAATATCCAAGGTGTTGCTCTTGGCTAAATACACAAATTCACAGGAGCTCCTGTCTCCAAAAAAGGACGGTTAGTATTTAAATTTGAATTAAAGTTGCACAACAATATGTCAATTTCATCTACTTTTTTTCTTTTGAGAATAACAATCATTGTCTAGAGCTAGATATGGTTGAGGCATACGACTAGATTTATCAAATATTTCAACTGTTTTTAAAACTATGTTCATAGATGAGGTTGAGAGGAAATTTTTAGCCCTTTCAATAACATTTAATTTAGCCTCTTTATATCTAGGGTTATACAGGTGCTCCAGAGAAATACATCTGTAATTCTTCCTGAAGAATGAGTGTGCTAATTGAAAAAAAAACGATGGCGCGGCCAGTCGGAAAGGTAGATTTCAGAATTAATTTCTTTTTTGTTTATGTGTACATCTTGGAGAAAATATTTCCGAATAAAAGTTGTGCAGCTCATGGACCTCTATTAAACGACCTATATTTGTCAATATTGGTATAAAATTGAAGTATTGTGATTTTGTTTTTAATATTTCAACAGCCGCCAATTTAAAACTACTTTTGAACCTTTTTTTTTTAGGCCCTAGAACTTTCGTTATATCCCGTATAGTTATATAAACTTTCGAACTGATGGCATTTTTGGATTCTGTAGACCATGCGATCGGTGAAAGGTAAACCAAAATTGTTTTTGGAAGTCGTGAATTAGTGACGTCCTTAATAAGCATTTCTATGAATTGTACCTAAAAACTCGCCGAGAAGTGTTGCCATTTCACAAATAATTAACCAGGTGGCTGAAATTTCAAAGACCTGTACGGGGCATATTACTACCGCTAGACTCAAACGTCATTCTATAGAAACACTAGTGAGAATAAGTTTGGCAACATTGTCCGTCGTAGTCCCCAGTCATTTCTCGATTATCTTCGTGAAGTTCTATACTGTTTTTTTTTTATGTCGAATGAGAACTTTTCATTCAGAACAAAACAGTGTATGTCGTGTGATCAGGCGCGGTCGCAGTTCAAGATTTTAGGAGGGGGGGGGTCAACGTGGCTCAAGTACAGTTCCAAAGTCAACTTTACCAGTGAAACAAGTATAACAATATAGGTAGAAATATTTTTTAACACACACAAACCTCAATCAACCTCAATCACATACTGAAAGGGAGTCTTCTTTTCGTTTTAGAAAATCGGGTGATTATTTTCGAGACATCAGGGGCTATCTAGGGATGTACATTTAAAAGGGGCTAAGCCCGTCAGCCTCCCTTCTGATGTATTTGCTCTTAGCCAAGTTTTCAGGCTCCTCAAAGAGGAAAATGACCTTTCTGAAGTTGCTGAGCTTTGGGGAGGGTTGCCAACATTTTAAGTAGAATAGAAGTCACACAACTGGGCACTTTCAAAATATCCTCTGAGAGCTCTCGCCTCCACTTCGAAACGAAGTGGCAGCAGAAACCCCCAGCGATAATGGGTATACAATTCTTCACATTAAAAAGGTCTTCTTTCGTATATTCGGATTTTGGCATGAAAAAGACCAATCCAAAAAGGTTTGAGGTATCTGGAGATAGGCGGTCTTTTAAATCAGTCGTTATGCTATCTAGCAGTATAATATAAATAGCTCTCCGAAAATAGTCTGCCGAGATACAGTAAGTGGTGCCATTATCTCTATATCTAGTTTTCTAGGTAGATCATATGCCTCGACAAGTGAAAATTTGTATCTGCATTTTCCCTTTTACGAAGCAGAACGTCTATCGTATCTTTCAATGCATCTGTTGCTCTCTTTAAATCTATTTTTTTGTCTAAAAAGCGGCTAAGCGAAACATTTGCTCGTGAAAATAAACATGTACAATTGTTATTAAACTAAGGGTTTCAAATTTTGTTTTAAAATAAAGATATATTATTCTGAACCCAGGAGGGAGAATCTATCTTATTTTCTTACCTAGAGATAGATGCGATAATAAAATCTAGACTATGCAGAGCATGTCTTAAGCAATTAGTGTCAGATGCAGACTTGCTAGGTTGAGATTTTAGTCAATGCATCATAAATTTTAACTAATGTGTTTCCTTGAAATTGCAAATAAAATTCTGCTTGGTTTGGCTGAGGCATTTGCAAATGTCACTTACTTCTTCATTGTTGCCGCCGCATTTCTGCAAATGGTGACCTTTGATGATATCGCCACGGAGTTATTGAGAATATGGGCATCTTCTGGCATGGGTTGCAGTTTTCATCAGTTCGTTAACGGCTCCCTTCATTTCATTGCTTAAACATTTGCAGTAATTGTGTATTTAAAATGTTTGTATACCGTCAAGTTTTACTAGGTTTTCAGAAACTGTGTGGATTATTTGGGAAGGGGGCAGTGCTTAATTTCTAAACATTTGAGTGTAGGAACGCTACATTTATTCTTATAAACCACCCTCTCTAGTAACCTATGCTGTGATCAGTGTTGCCATTGCCACAGTGATGTGTGTGCGGTGGCGGTGGCGCGGTGAAGGAATGGAGGGGGTAGGCCGGTAGGCGGACGGTATTGTTTTGTTATTGTGTGGCGCGGACGAGATGACTGACCTCCCTCCCTGATTCGGTGCATCACAATCGCTTATTATCTGCTCACGAGCCGCTCGCGAGCAAAGCCTAAAATTGATCCTACTTACAATTTTTTTAAATTTGTAGTTTTAGAGTTACGTGCGTTCCCTTGCGTTCCGGCACTCTTGGGAGGTAAGGGAACACCGTTCCCTTGCGTTCCCACTGAAATTAACCCCTAGGAGAGGGGGTCATGACCCCTGTGATACCCCCCCCTCTCGGTCCACACCGTATGTGATAAGGTTTTTGTTGCCCGGTTCTGAAGCAGCTATTCATTCTTTCAAAAAAATCATTTCGCCTATTGATTTCTACAGTGCATGCCTATGATATTGTCAAAAAAAATGGGTTGAGTTTATTTTTCGAACCATCCCCGTTTCCCCGAATCCCGATTCTCTGAAGTTTCAGGGTTACCAGAAATATTAGATAAACCATGCTTTGCAACTTAAGTCAGGAGAAAAAGAGGAATTTGCTCATCATTGTTTTTATATCGATTTCTTTGAGAATATTCAATCCCTTTACTATTTAGTAAAGGTACATGCATATATTACAAAGAAAAATGCAAGGCATCTTAACCATTTTACTGTCTTGCTCTGTGCTCGATCTGAAGACTTTCCGACAAAGCGAACAATGTGCTATAGAGTAATGTAGGTGAGTGAAGAAAACTGGTATAAAAAAAATATATTTTTCAAAAAAATTGGTAGTTACTTTCGCATATGTTTCACAGTGGAGAACAGATGGCGAAAGTGGTTGGTATAGTATTTTAATTATTCTGATATACATTGATATTGATTTCAATGTATCATAATATGTTATATATACTTTTTTGTTTCCACTTTCAATCTTTTCAGATTTGAAATTTGTTTCAAGTCGGTTAGAATTCAGATGAGAATCAGAATCAGAATCAGAATCAGAAATGCTTTATTGTCATATAAACATCAATTTTGTTGATAAAGCTACTTAAACCTTAGATAAAAGTTAATACATAGACATTTTTAAAAAACAGCACACTGTATAAGTTTTAATAAATAAAAAATATAAATACAGTAACAAAGTTTAGACAACATTAGAAAATATATTTGTATGTATTTAAAAGCTAAAAGAATATTTGAGCATCCACAATGTAACTATCCCCTTAGGAAACGTTATTGTATGTTGTGAAATTGTCAAAGAGGAATTAATCTGCATTGTAATAGACTCCTAGACAAAGAAATTTTTTTAAAATATAAAACACATAGGAAAGTGAAGTGAAGAAAAAGTGCTTCAAAGGTGAAAAAGTGCCAACATCAGAAATAACTGTATATGAAAGTAAATTTGCTAAACAACAATATTTAAATGCATACAATTCATATTTTATTCTATCCTAACAGCCAAGTGAGCAAACATAAAACAGCGCTTAAAAAAGTGAACACCTATGAACATAAAAAAAGTGAACACCTGCGAACAACAAAAACGTGAACTGATAAACTATTAGTATTGCTGAAATACACCAGTGGCGAAAAGGGAAACATTCTCAACTGGATATTGATAAAAAGACTTTTCTGTGAATTGAAAAATCCACGATAAAAATGAAGTTATTTTTTGTGAATGTCTAACAGAAAACAACTACTTCCCCGGCCAAAGCCACGCTGGACATTAACTACATCTGATAGATATTCTTTTTATCAATATCCAATTGAGAATGTTTCCCTTTTCAACATGAATACCCCACAAGAGGTTATCTTGACGATGGAAGATAGTGACTAAAGTTTATCTTTCAATCGCAGATGATTCCACATCTGATTTTATGAGCATCCTGTTAATATTTTCAAAAAATCAACACCAGTGGCGTTACAAAACAATTTTACAAGTAGGTACTTATTGTAGAATAAAGAAATCACATAATAGGTAAGTAATTTCGAACTGACGAAAATGGATACCACATTTAAATGCTGTCGAGAAAAGGGCTGTTCAAATGTCTGCTGCATTCAGTGCTTCAGCATTATCCACTATAGTTGCTTGGAAAGAAAGAAGTATATCCAATTCATAGAAGCACATAAAGTAATATGCTCCAAGGAATGTGCAACCAAAAAGAAAGAAGAAGATGAGAAGCTACAAAAAATAACAAATAAAATTGAAGAATTGTTAACAATTACAAAAGAAAAAGACATGGAAATACAGAAAAGAGAACTAGAACACGATCTGAAGAGGAAGAAATTAAGAAAGAGATTATTAGGCTACAAAAAGAAAATCAGGAGAGAGATAATTTTATAGAAAGGATAAGAAGAACTTCGAAAGACTTTGAAGATGAAGAGCTAAAAAGATTAAAATATGACAATTTCATCCTTAGAAATACCCAGAAGAAGGTAAATTATCAGACAGCGACAATAGAGAAAAAATTACAATAAAAATCATGAAAAAGACTTGAAAGCAAATGTAATCATAGCCAACAGGATGACGTCATCTTCATCTTTAAAGTGTTCCAGAATACTATTTGTGTCAGGCTCTCATGGAAGGATCTGATAATAAAAGTAATGGAAAACATGAGACAATACATTTGCCAATCGATACGGAAACCAGGTGCCAATGATGAGGAATTGACTCGAACAGCTATCTCCAATGCACAAGAACTAAACGAAAATGACGTATTGATATTTTGGCCCAACAATATAAAAACACTCCTACTAGAAACTTTTATCTCAGGAACAAAAAACACTAATGTTATCATCATTTCAGAACCCTACAGATATGACATAAACGTCAACCAAATGATTTATGAAAATAATCTACTGCTTAAGAAATACCTTAAGAAATTGAACAACTTTAAATTTTTCGATTGCAACAATATAATAAGACCTAGCAACTACGAAAGAAATGGCTATAGTTTGAAAAAAAACCTAAATAGATACATATGTAAGGAACTATTCGTGATGATAAGTGACTTGAAATTGGGAGCAACTAAGGGTCAAGAAGTTCAAGAATGCATAATTTCTGGAAGAAAAGGACTCGAACCTTCATCTACATAAAAAAAGTGCTCTAACCAAAACCCTTTTTCAGGACTACCCCCCCCCCTAAGCCCATAATCACCCCACTGCTGCTGACTATACAATCAATAAGAAATAATTTGACGAACTATATATATATTTTTGGAAAGTATTAATTTCCCTGATATAGTTTTGCTAACTGAGCACTGACTGCAGCTTAACGAATTGAACTATATTGAAAATTTTATACCAGTCATTTTCGACCAATCAGATGCTTTATTTCGACATTGTAACTAGCAAATTTTCTGAAAATGTTTCATCCACATTAGCATGTAGACGTAAAATTATTAAGTGGAAATTTCCCGGCACATGACAGCTATCATATAATTAGACAAAAATAATATTGACAATATTTTTTATTTACTTACTTTATAAGTTGGAAATATTAAAACAATTTATTAAGGTGTACATTCTATAATATCATTAATTAATTTTAAATTCTTCAAAAATTCCACTTCTACCTCCTCTTTCCTAAGTGGTGAATAAAACACAGAACCGGTGTTTTTTTTTAACAATATGCCTGTGTTTCATAAAATGAAAATAATACTGAGACATCAGTTTATTTCTTTGAGTATTAGATTTGTGTCCAAAAGAAGGCTCAATATCACGCAGAATGTTGCCAATCTCTTTAAATAAGTTTTCTGGCTCAGGATTTAATCCAAATTCTTCCACTAGGTACGTTAGATATTTTACATTTTTATGGTACATTTTAATGTGCTGTGATTCTTTGCGAAAGGAACACAATTCATACGATTGAAAGTTCATTTTATTATCACTTTTCTACTAACTTATGATTGTATACAATGAGGAACTTATAATGCCACAAATAAAATATTGATTGACAAGAGTAGTGAATGTCAAATCCATGGCTAACTTTACAAAATATTTTTTTAACCGGCAACATACGCCAACAACATTCTATTTAGAATAAAGAATAAAATATCCCGATTTCCTAATTATTTGAAAAACAAATTATTACAGCTAATATTAATTTTTCTTAGAATTAAACCTAAAAGAATATGAAAAATATTTAAGTATATATGTATAGATATAGTTATATATTTTTTACTGTATATCACCTTTGTTTGTACTCAATATTGACATTTCCCTGAAACCTAGTAAGAAAATTATAGGAAATCAATTATTTTTATATAATAATGTATCTGATATTAGAAATTTTATTTTACTAGGGCACGGGAAAAATAAAAAAAAATATCCCGCAATACGAACTTCCACTTTTATTTTTAATCAATATTGACATTTCCCTGAAACCCAGTAAGAAAATTGTATGAAAACAATCAATGTTATATAAAAATGTATCTGATATTATATATTTTATTTTACTAGGGCACGGGGAAAAATAAAAAAAAATATCTCCCGCAATACGAACGTATCCGCTTTCATTTTTAACAAAAATAAAAAGGAGGAGGTTCTCTCATCGACGCGTATATATTTTTTTTTATGTATGATCATGCACAACTTTTCACAGAGCGGTTCGATTCCGATGATTCTTTTTTCATTGGATAGGGTGTACTTCGAAATCGGTCCCATTTCAATTTGAACAACGAAATCCATCCCTAAGGGTAGCAAAATGAAGGATATCGATCGTTCACCCCTCAGATCAATAAGTAAACCCTTATTGATCTGAGGTTCACCCTCTGAATTTTGGTCCGTTAACCGATACTATCAGGCATAACTTTAGTGGGTTTTCCGATTTGGATGATTCTTTTTTTATTAGAAAGGGTATACCTCATAGTTGATCATATTTCAGTTCGGAATGAAATGATCCACCCCTATGGGTAGAAAAATAGAGGATGATTGATTTTTCACTTGTGAACTATGGCACACATATATTATGTAGTTGACATTGACAGACCCTCCTACATCCGTCAAAATGATTACATTCTATGAAAGGATGGAATTATATACAAAGTGATAAAATCAACTAACCAGAACTTTCAAAATCAATTTATATTGTATAACAATAAATTTTTAAATTGTATAACAATAAATAGTTAAAATAGAAAATCATATTATTTAATAGTTACCCAATACTTGAAGTAAGCTAGGTAAGTAAGTATTTTGGAAGTTAAAAAAAATTAAGTAGGTAGTAATTAGTAGATTTCAGCAACAAAAAATTGAAAATTAGAAACTTTTTAACAAAAAATTAAACCGACGAAAAAATCAACTGAAAAGCAAAAAATAAAATAAACCTTCTTAGTCTAAATGATAATTGAGCTCCTAAACTAATGTGAGTAACTGATTTTGAGTCGGCGCCAAACAAACTAGCAATTGAATTATTAAAGCGTAAAATGATGGCAGCGAGATGCACGGTTGCGTTTTGATTACTTCTTTCAAAGTAATATAATGATCTTCGAAAATTGTTTGTTTGGCGCCGACTCAAAATCAGTTACTCATATTAGTTTAGGAGCTCAATTATCATTTAGACTAAGAAGGTTTATTTTATTTTTTGCTTTTCAGTTGATTTTTTCGTCGGTTTGATGTTTTGTTAAAAACTTTTATTAGTCAATATTAACATTTCCCTGAAACCTAGTAAGAAAATTGTATGAAATCAATTAATTTTACATAATAGTTTATCTGATATTATATATTTTATTTTACTAGAAAACGGGGAAAATCAGAAAAAAAGCTCCCCCAAAACTCCCATTACACATAGCCTTCTATTTGTTTGTGAATAACGTCAAAATAAATATTTACTTAATGTTTCCTATTCAAATATAATTCCGTTATAAAATTTTCTTACCGAATCCCCCCACGTGCTTGAATTAATTGCGGGAAATTTGTCTCGTACATGAATTTTTAAAGAATATTCATGTACTCAAAAAATTTCCGGCAATAATTCATGCTCTAGGGAGATTATAAGTGAAAATTACACTGAAGTTTCCACCTATTCCACCATGAGATAATATACTTCTAATATTATCTCATGGCGCGACTCAGATACTTATAAAAAACTATGCAATTGAAAGCTTGCATTTTTTAGATGTAGAAAAGTTTAATGATCTATTGGAAGAAAAACAATTCGAATTCTCACTTACATACAGCAAGAAATTGAATCTGTATATTTTGTGCATTTATAGGGCCCCCTCTAGTGATGTAAATGTGTTTTAAATCAAGCTTGAACTGATATTGAATGAATTACCAATAACATCTTCCATTATACTAACTGGAGATCTGAATATAAACTATGATGAAGATTCCACGCATACAAGGTCATTAAAAAAATTACTATTTTCTTTTGATCTAAACATGCATGTTAATGACTCTACTCGCCACTCTATCCACTCAGCAGGCAAAATCGACTATGTATGCAGCAATATGCATGATAATTTCAGTTCATGCTCGGTCATAAATGCAGGTTTGTCAGATCATGAAGCTGTATTAACCACTTTCAATGTCTCATATACTCACTCAAAAGCAAACAAGTATAAGGATTATATAGCAAATAAAATTTCGATAATTTCAAAGAAGCTTCAACTCTCTCTGATTGGAAATCCATCCTTGATTTAGAAAAACCTTTCGGAACTTTTCATGAACATCTTGCAACACTGTTCAATAAATCCTTTCCTGTACACAAACTCAAGAATAAAAGAAAAAAAACCTTGGTTGACATTAGGAATAAAAACGTCTTCTAAAAATCTTAAATGTTTGCATTACATCAGAAAATACACAAATGGAACTTTTTTTCACATTTTTTTTAGTAACTATCGCAGGATTTATAGAACTTTGATCAAAACTGCAAAGAAAAATCGTTATAAAAATAAAATAAAATAAACGAATGTATAACAAATCTAAAACTAGCTGGAATATCATAAATGATTTAAGAGGAAAAAACACAAAAACAAATCCGAAATAACTCTATCTCCCAATGAACTAAACAATATTACTGCACTATTGCTGGCTCATTAACTGAAGACTTATCAAGAAATATTAATCCTATGGACCACTTCACAAATCCCCCTATTCCTCAATCTTTCTTACTTTATGATACTGATACTGATACTAGGGAACTGAAAGAACTTATAAAATCAATTAAAAATTGAAAACCCATGGAATAGATTGAATTGCTATTAAAATTTTTGAAAATCTACCAGATCAGGCTCTTGATGTATTGGTCACACTGATTAATGATTCATTTCGCAGAGGGATTTTCCCTGAGTTCCTAAAAACATCAATTGTCATATCTATACATAAAGGAGGTAATTATGACGAGCCAGCAAACTTCCGACCAATTTCTCTCATACCTGCTCTAGCTAAAATCATTGAAAAGTTAGTTAAAAATAGAATAACAAAGTTCTTTGAAAAATATTCCATAATTTCTCCAAATCAGTACGGTATTCAGGAAAAAAATTACCAGTGATGCCATTTTCTCTTTCGTTCAGGGAGTATACACAAATGTCAATAGTGGTGAAGCTGTTGGGGCAGTATTTTGTGATTTCTCAAAGGCATTTGACTGTGTTGATTACGAGATACCACTACGGCTTCAGAGGTGTACTTAACGACTGGATGAAGTCTTATTTAACCAATCGCTACCAAATAGTAAAAACCACTACCCTGTCAGTGCACCTGTTATTTGTGGTGTACCCCAAGGATCTATATTGGGCCCCACCGTTTTTTGTTATATATTAATGATCTGCTTAGCATAAACATATCAGGAAAATTCACAGTTTTTGCCGATGACACTACCATTTTATGGCAAGACAAAAATGCTAACTCTCTGCAAGAAAAAATCCTTACTGACATAAAGTTAATAAAACAAGGGTGTAATTCTAATCGTCTTATTTTGAATGTAACAAAAACCAACATTATATCTTTCAGGTGTGAACTAAGCAATATTAAATTGGATAATGGTTCTATCGAGAGCCGCGATAACACTAAATTTCTGGGAATATTCATCGACAATAAATTGAAATTTGAACATGTTTTCAATTTAAATAAGAAATTATAGCCTCTGGATGTTTTGCTGTGAGACTTGTAACAAAAGAGCTCGGACTCTCAGTAGCAAAAACAAGTTACTATGCCTTGATAGAGTCCCACCTAAGATACGGAATTCCATTTTGGGGAGTATGCAATAACAATCTCTTACAAAGCACCATGATACTACAAAAACGGGCAATTAGATATTCATCTACAGCAAAGGCACGTGATCCCTGGAAACCATCATTTGTATGCCTTAAAATACATACTGTTTTCGCCATTTTCATCCTTGAAACAGTATGCGTAATTAAAAAATATATGTATAATTTTAATACTACTCTTTCCCATTACTCTATTCGCAAGCATAACAGTATCAATTTACCAAGACCAAATTCGTCCTTAGTGAAGGACTCATTTATCTACAATGGTTGCAAGATGTTCAACCATTTACCAGATTATATAAGGGATATTACCTACAATGATCATTTCAAAAAGGCTGTGCATTTATTACTATGTGATCGACCTTATTACTGCTTGGAAGAATTTTATTCTGACACTTTTTAACCCTTTACTCTTCTACCTTTAATCTCATCAATTAATCTCATATACCAACATCATACTCATGTTGCTTCGTTCTTTTTAGTGTCATGACCGTGTTATATATAGATATAATTTTGGATCTATGTAAGTGCTTTGTCCATATGATTCTTGACGACAATAATTTATATATATATATATATATATATATATATATATATATATATATATATATATATAAAATATATATTGAAGAAGGGTAGTCTCGTGACTGGACTAGTTGAAAATAACTATGAATTTGAAATAAACTTTGTAGAAAGGATATTCCTTGAGGTTGCAGTCAAAATAATGGCCTATGAGAAAAAGTAAAACTCTTTCTTATTTAGTCAAGCTTTCGAAAATGTTTATTTTCATTATCAAGACAAGCTGTGGAGAAAAAAGAAAACACAATTGTGAAATACGATTTTAAACAAATCTATAGAACTTACTAAGGTGAGGTTAAGTGAAGACAGCGAACTAATCACCATTTCGTGATTGAGGACTTTTCAAAATCATATCACTATGACCCACTACTAGTAATATATATAAAAATTAAACAATAGCACTCGCACATATTGTTTTAGATACTTAATTTAAATACTTTAAAATTTGAAACGGCACAATAATTACCACATGGTTGAAGCGTGACTGAAAAGGAAAATGGTGGCTGACAAGTAATACATGACCTGAAGTGTCAAGTGTCAAATGTCATCTGTCCAAACATGAAACAGTCAAGGAGAACCATGTGCTTTGTCCACAAAACAGAAGGAATAGTACCAATCTATATGACAAAAAAATTGTTAAATGAGAGAAAAAATCAAAAAATACTAAGCAATTTTTTAAATTCAATTGGAATCAAGTTTCAACAAGTAATTGTAAATGACACTAAGGTTGGAAATATCAGATCGTTTATTCATGCTGTTTGGTTCATTTTTTATGAAAACCATTTCTAGGAAATTCCTTTTATGGAAGTTATTCTCTACTGCTAAAATGGAAGGGTTGTTAAAATTACTAAAATGATTAGAATTTATATTATGTTCAGCTAATGCACAACTGTTTTTTTTTATTTTGCAATCACTCTTATGAGATGCTATGCGACCTGTTAAATTCCTACCGGTCTGCCCGATATATATTTTATCACAATTTAGGCAAGGAATACTATATATGACATTTGATTTCTCATATATCGTTAAAGGGGCTTTAGTTCTAGTGTAAAGGCTTGCAATAGTTCTAATGTTTTTGTTTGCAATGCGTAGTTTATCCAGTTTAAACACATTTGTCAGTTTTGAGGTTAGTTCTCTTACATATGGTAATGTTTTGTAAATAAAAGGTTCTATTAGTTGAGGTTGTGGACTTGAATTTATTCTTAGAGGATTTACTGTTACAAGGTCTAAATTTATAATTGTATTTCCAGGTTCAATAGTAGTAACACTGGGTTGACGATCAGTACTGAATAGTAATTTATTAATAAATTTGATTGGATATGAGTTTTCTTTTAGTATTGTTTTTAGTTCATTTAAACATTCCTTTTGAAAAGTAGGATGTGATAAACACACTACTCTGTTTTTCATACCTTTCACCAAGTTTGTTTTCATGTTTGGAGCATGATAGGAATGGAAACTTATGAATCTATTAGAACATATTGGTTTCCTATACCATTTTGTGCGAAGAATATTGTCCAACCCTCTACATACTCTCATATCTAAATAAGGAATGCTTCGGTTGACTTCTACCTCAGAGGTAAATTGTAAATTGATATCGTAGCTGTTGAAGTAGAATAAAGCTTCATCTACTTTGTCATAAGGTACAGAGAGGATCAAATCATCCACATATCTTTTAACAAAAGGAACGTTGAAAGGAATGAGGGTTAAAACATCTTTCACTAGATCATCAACACATAGTTAACTAATATTTCCACATATCTTTTAAAAAATTAGACTCAAAAATGAATTCAAGTATGTCAATGAATGCACTCCAGGATAATTCACATATATATATATATATATATTTCTCTCTATCTCTCTAAGTAAACTGTGATTGAGTACTATTTACTATTTAATATTTTATCTTTTTATATTGTCAGTTGTGATAGTTTCTCGTTTATGGATCGATTTTATACATGTATACCTACATATACTTATTCATTGCATTGTTTATTATTGTAAATTGTAAACTATACTTTATCAATGAGAATCTTATTTCTTCAGACAATAAAGTACATATCGATTGATTGATTGAAAGTGCATGGTAAAACACCTTATCTGTTACTGTACCCAATTAATGGCTATGTGCACGACAGTGGCAAATGCTGATGAATTATTCAATTTATATTCAAAGAATAACTTTTTTATTTTATATTATGAAATACATGTCAGGAAAATTGACTTTTTTACACATATTGTTTTCATTACTTAACAATCAACTATTATCAGCACACACTGGATACAATATATAAGAGAAGGCTTTCATTAAATTTACTCTCAACACTCCCCTTTAAATTTACATCAAAGCCTTCGAAAAATCAAAATACAATGGCTCTCACGACCAAAGATACAAAATATTCAAACACATTATCTGTCAATAGTCATGTCAGTTAAAATATATTTTCTCAAATTTTCAAAGGTGCTTGCGTTCAAAGATTTTGTGAAAATATCAGCTAATTGACATTCAGACGGACAATATTCCAAATCAAAGTCATGTTCGATAACCTTTTCGTTTATAAATTTGAAACGAACATCAATATGCTTCGATCTTTTAGAATCACAACCGGTTTTAATCATATGTATTGCACTTTGATATCAAGCTTAAAACACACTTTGAGATCTTCATTTGTGAGCTCTTTGAAAAGATTCTTTAGAAAAAGTACTTCTTTCACACATTCGCTCGCTGCAATAAACTCTGATTCGGCTGTACTCAAAGAGACAAACGGTTGATGCCTTGTTCCTCATGTCACAGGTCCACCAGCAAAAAATATGACAAAGCCGCTTGTACTTCGACGAGTTTTGGAATCATTTGCATAATCAGCATCGCTAAATGCTTCTAATAAATGTGGGTTTCCGTTAGCGCAATAATCGATGGATAAGTTTTGCGTGCCTTGAAGATATCTTAAAATCCTCTTGATTTTAGTAACATCATTTTCAGTTGGATTCTCCATGTTTCTTAATGCAATATTCACAGCAAAACTTATGTCTGGTGGGGTGCGGTTGGATAAATACAATAAACTCCCTACTGCTTCTCTGTATGGAAATTTCATGTCAGTTCTGTCATCACTTGTCAACATGTCACTGTTACTGTTACAATTCACCGACGAAGTTTTTACTGATTTAGATTCTGTCATTTGAAATTTATTCAATACTTCCTTGATATACGATTTTTGATGAAGACTGATCGAATTTTCCAGATTTAGTATTTCCAGGCCAATGAATGTTTTAGGTTTTTCCTCAATTGTTATTTCGAATTCTTCTTGTAATTCTTTCAGAAGACGATTTATGTCGATTTCTTCATTTCCAATAATAAGTCCATCATCTACATAAATGGCTAAAAGAATATTGTTTTCCTGATTTCTGAACACGGACTTGTCAGTTTTCAGCTGGTTCAGTCCTTTCTTCTTGAGGAACTCCACCAATCTTATATTCCAGTTCAAAGGTGCCTGTTTTAGTCCATAGAGAGACTTCTTTAATAAACAGACATTTCCACATTCTTCTTCAAAACCTTCTGGAGCTTCATATACAGGTTTTCATCCAAATGTCCATAGAGAAAAGCTGTTTTCACGTCAAACTGCTTGATAATTTTATTTGTAGATTTTGCGTAAGCAAAAAGCATCCTCAATGTTGTTATTGAGACCACAGGGCTGAAAGTCTCATCATAGTCAAAACCTTGTATTTACTCAAAACCTCGTTGAGCAACTAGACGTGCTTTAAATTTTCCTCCATCTTTTATGCAAAATACCCATTTACTTGACAGAAGTTTCTTGTCTGTAACGTCCCTTTCCGGAATGAATTCGAAGACTTTATTTTTCTTCAAAGACATTTTCTCATTTTCAATAGCGTATTTCCAGTCTTCTTTTTCATGGCCATTTATTGCTTCTCGATATGTCAAAAGAACGTAGTTATCGAATCTTATTGGCATTCTTTTCGTTCTCGTAGGGCGAATTTCTTCCACGTTTTCTGTTTCTTCTACATCTTCCAAAATTTCTGTTTCTGTAGTTTGTCTTTCTATCTCCCTTTCTTTAACATTTTCACTTTCTTGCATACTTTTTCTTTTCGGAATTTCTTGATCTTTCAAAATGACAAAATTGTTTTTTCTTGACTGGCATTCTTTCGTTTTCTCCATAAAAATCACATCTCTGGCTATCTTTATCCTCCTCTTCTCAGGATCCCAAAGTCTGTATCCATTTGGGGCATATCCGATGAATACTAGTTTTTCACTTCGTGTATCTAACTTTTTAGTATATCCTAATATTTTGGCAAATGCATCACATCCAAAAATTTGCAATTGGGATAAATTTGGTCTCCTTCCCGTCCACTTTTCAGTTGGTGTTTTATCTACAGCATGTGAAGGACTCCTATTCAATATATAGACAGCCGTTCTGGCTGCTTCTCCCCATGACTCTGATTCCATATTGGATTCGAAGAGTATAGCTCTTATTTTCTCTTGAATGGTTCTATTGAGACGCTCAGCTTTACCATTGAGTTGTGGTGTGAAACTGATCGAATAGTCTAGAATCATTCCACGATTTTTACACCAACTCTTGAAGTTATTGCTTGAATACTCCCCTCCAATGTCACAACGGAATTTGGATAATCTGAGGTTGAAATAGACTTCTACTCCTTGAACATACTGTTTTATGTACTATTCGGTTTCATTTTTAGTTTCTAAGAGATAAATCATCGTGAAATGAGTGAAATCATCGAGGAGAGAAAGAATATATCGTTTTCCGTCCCAGGTTTTAGGTGTGATAGGTCCACAGATGTCAGAATGTATAATTTGCAACGGTCTTTCAGCACGCAATCTTTCCGTTTGGAAAGGAAATCTGGTTTGCTTCGCTTCAACACAAATTTCACAAGGCTGATTCAACGTGTCTACATCTTGCTCGGTGATATTGAGACCATCCACTAGCGGAAGTAGTTTCTTCATGTTGGTTATTCCCAAATGTCCCAGTTTTATATGGAGATCTTCCGCTTTATTTTTACTTTCAATCATGTGAACTTCTTGGGGTTTCTGATTTATGTCAACAGCAAATAAACCATTTTCTAGTTCTTCACCGACTATCACTTCTTCATCATTCTTACTTATTATCACCTTATTTTCTTTGAATAGAACTTCTCCTCCGTTCTCTGTGATACGATTAACTGACAATAAGTTTTTCGACAATTCGGGAACATAATAAACGTCATTCAGAATACAGTTTTTTCCACTGACACTGCCAATTTCTGTTGACCTCATTGATTCTGTTTTCTTTGTAACTCCAAAAGTAGATATTTCTGTTTTTGAATTCTGGAGTATGGTATGATCATTGATTAGATGAGAAGTTGTAGCAGAATCTACTATGAACATGTCCTTGGAGCTTTTAACATCACTACATGCCGGAAAAGCCACTCTGTCAGGTTCATTGGTTTTAACTTGTTTATGGTTCTTGTTTCTGAAGTAACAATTTCTTTCCTCGTGGTTGTTTTTCTTGCAGAGCATGCATCGAAATTGTTGTTTTCTATTTGGACAAAACTTGGCAAAATGAGATTTTTCATTACAAATATAACACTTTTTCGATGAACCTTCTCTATTTTTAGGAATGAAGTTGGATCTATTGTTAAACTTCTGAACAGTTTTGAATGCAACGGGTTCTGGTTCAGCTTGGCATTTTATTTTCGCTTCTTCTGCTAATAATCGTGATATCAAGTTCGACAAAGTTTTATCTGAAACAGCAGTTGACTCCCAGGCAGTACTGAAGTATTTGTATTGTTTTGGTAAACTGGTCAATATTTTCGACATTATCATTGCATCGTCAATTTTTATGCCTAACGATGTCAATTTATATGCAAGGTTTTGCATATGACTAACATGGTTCGAAATATCGGAGCCCTTTTGGTAACTACAGGAAAATAATTCTTGAAGAAGATTACATTTTTGCTGCTCCGTATCTCGTTCATAAATACTTCCAAGTTTATCAAACATTTCTTTGCTAGTTTTGCAATGGATAATGTGCATTAGAACCTTCCTATCAATGGTTGTTATTATGGATTTTTGAGCTCGTGCATCTTTTTGTATCCACTCAGCCTTCTCTTCTTCTTTGATTGACGGTAGGGTTTTGGTACCGTTTACAATTTCATATACACCTTGAGCTTTGAAGAACACTTCAACTAAATTTCCTATCGTAATTTCTCAATATTGATTTCTTCCAATTTAGACATTGCTCTTGAGAAACTTCGTAGCTTCGTTTTATTTCTTTGGTTTTTACTTTCTTGCCTTATCTCCGTGAGGTTTTTATGTATCTGAGTTTTATGCCGCAGTGTTTTCTGGGCCCATAACCTGATGAATTATTCAATATATATTCAAAGAATAACTTTTATTTTATATTTTGAAATACATGTCAGGAAAATTGACTTTTTTACACATATTGTTTTCATTACTTAACAATCAACTATTATCAGCACACACTGGATACAATATATAAGAGAAGGCTTTCATTAAATTCACTCTCAACAAATGCAACATTTCGGGACTCGGGAATTATCTGACAGTTAGATGACAAGCCATGTTTTCATAATTTCTATCAAAATCAAGTGAAAATTGAAAAAATATGAAACATTGTTGATATCTGAGAGCAATTTATAATATTTGTAAGTTAAACAAATGGTAACGATGAAACAAATTTTACATGTTTACTCGATAATATCCCGCTATAAAATTGTTTAAAAGTTGATTATTATGTTAATTATTAATTTCTAAAATTAACAAAATATGAGAAATCGAGTAAATATTGTCAATTTTTTTTTATTGATATTTCACATTATTATCAGTTTTTTGTCTGAAAAAGGCATTTTACAACGTTTAAAAAAAATACGCGATATGTTTATAAAATATTTATAAATAAATGGTCAAGTTGAATATTAATAACAAATATTCTTAGTAGGTAAAGAATAACCAATTATTAATTAAAAAAAAATCTTAATATATTATTTAAATAATAAAAAATATACAATTGAAAAAAAAAGGTTTTTTTAATCATAATAAATTCTTAGCAACCTTATGCAAAAAAAATATTTTTGAAAAATATTCAACTTATCCATTTGATTATACATATTTTATAAACAAACTGCGTAATTTTTAAAACGTTGGAAAATGTCTTTGTCAGTCATAAAACTGATAATAATGTGAAATATCAATGAAAAAATGGTGACAATATTTACTCAATTTCTCATATTCTTTTAACTTTAGAAATTCATAATCAACAAAATAATCAATTTTCAAACAATTTTATAGCGGGATTTTATTGAGTACACATGTAAAATGTGCTCCAGGAAGCAAAAAAAATATGGAGTCATTCAACTATTCGAGTTTAAATAAAATTGGCGGTTCCAAAAAAATTATTAATTAACAATAGCCTCACATTATCAAAATTCAATGAAAACATTACTTCCCAACGAAATTACATTCTTTCAAGTGTTCAGCTGATACTATAATTTTTTTTATTTTTTTTTATTTCTTTAAATCTTGTGACGCTGAACGAAGTTTTTCTTTGTTGAAGCGATTGAAAACTTGGCTGCGATCAACGATGCAACAGGAGCGGTTGGTTCGACTAGGTCTACTTCATGTTTATAGAGATGTGCAAATAGATGTTTCAAATGTGATTGAAAGGTTTGCAAATAAGAAACACAGGATACTGGATTTCATTTGAGAAATGTTGAAGAACTGAGCATTAACGGCCAACGTTATTTAATACAAGCAAGCCCATAATATTAGGCAAACCCCAGTGAAATTAACATCCTACAAAACATATTTGAATGTAAGTCCCCTGCGTAGTTGTTGAGTTGGATTAAATTCAGTTACTTTTCCAGTTATTGGTTGATTTGATGTTCCTCCTTGCCATAAAACGTTTGTACAAACGTGTAAACTCATAATATCGCGCAAATTAAATTGATTCAGTGAAATCGTAATATAAGGTTGTCGCTTACTTTTTCCTTTTCACCGAGGACGATTTTGGAAAGTATAAAATTTACACCAACAATTTTTTCCATATTTGTACAGTTCGCAACACAACTAATTTAATGTAGAATTATCAAAACAAATTTGACAGTCCCGATAATGTTTTACATTTTTGCCAGAGCGTGCGCTGCGATCGATTTGGCTGTCCCCACCAAGCACCTCGCACATAGCCAATACGCATAGCAAGGGCATAACATCTTGATGAAAGCTTATTTTCCAATTATTTAACGTGATGCTGAAACTTCAATTGCTTGTCAATGTGGACTCCAAGAAATTTGTTCGTGCTTACATTGACTATCGATTCATCCCCTGAAGAGTTATCAGGTGCAACTCAACATGGTTTCGCCAAGCAGCCTTTAGATATAAGAGGGAAGGAAACAAATAATTAGCAATCTTTATATTGGATGAAATACTGTTGAATGACTAATAAAGCATGATGAAATCCTACCTGTTTTTTGGGCAGTGCACACTACTTTCTCACATCCATTTCATGAATCAATAGCTATACTGAGAGGCGATTCAAAAATTCAAAAAAAAAATTTTTGAGCTCTTTTCGTCTCATGCATCATACATAGGATATGTTTTGAATCTACCATGTTCCAGAAACGTGTCAGATGACACGTATGTTATGTATCAGAAATGTTTCACGTGAAACATTTCTCGTGAAACGTACCACACCTAGGTCATTTCTGGTTTCTGCCATGTTTCAGGAACGTGTCTGAGTTAAAAGATGAAATGTTTCAAATGGAAAATGATCGGTTCCAGAAATGTTTCAGACACATATTTTGGTTTACTGGGCACTGGCTGTCTGTGGAACTTGTGGGTTTTGATAAGGTGGATTATTCGGCTGAGATAAGACTGACTGTATCCACTCATGACATAAAACTACAAAATATTGATGCACTCACTTCCCCCAATTCAGTTCCGTGTATAGTTTGTTGAGGAATGTGAAAACAGCGTCCCGTGTGCCTTTTTGTGGCTGAATCCAAATAGTTTTGTATTCAAAATATGCTCTTTATTTATTAGTTCATTGAACTTGTTTCATTTCTCGTCATTAGAAAAAATTTAATTCGATACAGTGACATCAGTCAGAACATAGACTAGGCATTGACCTTAAATACCGTTGGTCATGGGGTATATAAAAAGTTGGATTTTGTTATGACAATGAACAGAACATACGACCCCAAATTTTCTCGAAATTTTCAAATTTCTGTTTAGTAGGGTGTTAGCTGACGGCATCATCACTGATTTCTAACTCAACTGAGGCTATGACAACAGAGTAAGTAGGAGACTGAGAAGAAGTTGGGAGTTTATTACTATTTGGGGTGGTTTCATTGAAGTTGCTTATCCTCTTAAGGACTACAAATTTTTTTCAGTAGTAAGCCTGTTTTTGTGTGGAGAATTTCATCATCAGCATCCGGAAACAGTTCCTCCCAAAGGTTGCAGAACTCAATCCTGGTACACCTTGTATCTGCAGTTATATGGAACAGGTGTTGAAAATGTATGTGTTGTATCTCAATCATTCTAGGAGAATAATTTCTTGTAGTTTGGTTTTTATTCGACGACAGATGTTTTTGTGGGGTATTTATTATTTATCTCTGTAGTTTTTGTTTGGTTTGTAGCACAGTTGTTGATGTCCAAAATAATCATTTTCATCCTTTGATTTTCCATTCACTTTTTTCCATTCCCCATCGTCATCCATCTCCATTTCTGAATAACACCATCTCTATCAGTTATAGACATTTTCTCTTTCACACTAGATCACTGTACCATACAACAGCTCAGAAGCAAGGATGTTTCATCTATTAACTCCGTGCATGGAATGATTTATACAGGGTGTTTCTTAATAACATACTAATATTCAATTTAAGGTTATTCTTGGGTACATTTTGAGAAAAAACTTGATATGAACATATGTTCTAAAAGTCTAACTTTTGAACTACAGGGTGCTAAAGTTTTAAGAAAAAATTATTTTTCACAAGTCTGTCTGTCTGTGTGTCTGTCTGTAATCAAATCTTGCAAGTTAAATTTGACCCACTTCTAATCGTCCGATTGATTTGAAATTGGGCAGGTGTACATAATTCCGGTGTCACAATGCATTATAGAATTTATTAGGAAAAAACAAAATGGCGGCTCCAATATGGCGTAGGTATTTGTTGTTTATTGAGAAATGTGTATTTGTATATTTAAAATTTAAGTTGTTTGTAATCTTTATTCCACAAATTTTTTTGTATATTGGGATGTCTATTTAAATTTTGACCAATAAACACTCTACCTTGCAGAAAAAATTCTCGAGGTCACTGTTTATAGACATTAAGGATAAATGCAAATTCAATTTTACGATTCAAAGTCATTATAGAAGCTATATATCAAGTGGACATAGTGTACGCGATGGATACGGCCAAATTATATGTAGAATTGTATTCTTGGTACCCCATGACTCCAACTGTCCACAAAATTCTTCTACATGGTGCGACAGTAATAGAAAATACACTTCTTCCCATAGGACAGCTCTCTGAAGAAGCTGCAGAAGCTCGTTTTAGATTATATCGGACAAATTTCGCCAGAAAATTTTCGAGAGAATCTTGTAACTTAGACATTTTGAATGGATTACTCCTTAGTTCAGATCCACTCTCATCATGTATGAGACCAATACCAAGGAAGAGAAATAAACCATTTTTGAACGTGACTTTAGCTCTACTTCTACCTGCTGAACCTTTCAATGATACAACTCGACAAAGATTACTGGACACGGATAGTGCTGATAGTTATTCCGATGAAGATTTTGATTTATCCGATGAATAGCTATGGATTTTGTTACGTTCGGGATAATTTCCAATATTTTTAAATCAATCGTAGGATATGTAATATTTCTTATAAATTGTACATTGAATTTAAGTAATATAAACCTGTTTGAATATATAATGAGTGATAGCAGAGTTCAGACAAATTGTAAATTCAAGAAAAAAAAAGGTCTTGGGCAGAATTCGAACCTGTTATTTTTACTTTCATCATTTATTATTGGTTGGTTGGTTGGTTGGTTGAAAGCTGACGAGCCAGAGACAGGGTTGGCACTTAGCTTCCCTTGACACTGCGACCAGCTGGGGTCTATTGTATCACTCTGTCGTCAGTGGTTCCTCAATGTCCTATATGTGTCTTATATTCATTCCTATGTTGATTAACAACTAAACAATTGGTGACGATTGCGCTAATTTGTTATATGGCAAAATATCGGAATATGTTAAATGGTTTTTTTAGTTTTCTACCCATCTACTAGCATCTCTTCCAGTCGACCATGGAGGATACGTATGGCTACTTCTATAGTTTTGCCAGTTTTTCTTTCTTCCAGCTATAGTGTATCACACCTTGTGGAATCTATTCTCCCATCAGGTTTTCCAACTGATCATTCACTAATAGAAGGAGAAGATTTATGGGCTAAGGAAAGTACATATCACAGTTGGTCCTTCGTGCCCTCTTCTTGTTGGGGATAGGAGAGGGAGGAAGGGACTTTGCTCTGTTGTTGGGGGACTTTTGACTGCCCTCTTGCCCTCCTATGGGGGCGAAGTGACAGCCCCTGCTGTTGTTAGCAGGTGAGCTCGTTGGCATACTAGTTTATGCCTGTTTTAATAATTACTTTATTTAAAACGCCTCCTGCCTGAGCTTATGCGTTTGTGAGCTTGTTTCTTTTATATTTAAAAAATTCCCGTCATTTGTTTTTCCCTTGTAGTATTAATTAATCGCTCTTCATGCTGGGAACTAAGGAAAGTAGTTTCTCTTTGAATTGCACGAAAAAAACTTTCCAGCGTGCTTGGGATCTTCCTCTTGCCAATATGGCTGCCAACAAACTACTTGAAAATGCGAAATTCGGTAGGTGGGTAGAAAATAGAAAAAAAAAATTTTCATTCAGCATTTTCCAAAATTTTGCGACATAACCTGACTTTTGCGATTTTTTTGAAAATATGTCAAATTTGACAGGTAAAGCCGAAAGATAAAAAAAAATGTTCAGTCATTTCGAAATTATTTTCGAAGCTAAAACTGTTCATGGAATCAAGAATTGCATAAACTAAATAATAAAAATAATTCCCATATGATGCAACTTTTTGAAGGACACTGTATTGCTTCCAAAATTGCACATTGATTACCTCTATATGGAACGAAAACGAAATTACAAGCAAACCGAACAAATAAAATAAGTTTATTCAAAAGTAATAAATATGTCATACATTTATAGGTGGTCATAATATGTTCATAGTACAATTTTACAAGTATTTTATAAATTGTAGGAAGTAGAAAATTTAAAATATAAATAGCAATCATAACAGAAAATGGTAATAATACAATAATATGGTAATAATACTAATGATATAAATGGTAATTTTGACAGAAAATATGTAGTATATTTAAATTATGTTAAATTAATATTTTTTTTCACAATATCTTATGTATGTTATCCCTATTTAGATAAATAAAGTATTTGCATTCGTTAACAAAGTGTTTATATTTTGTTATCTCTTCAATTTCATTAGGTAGGATGTTATAAATCTTTGGTGCTAGGGTTGTAACAAACCTTTGGTTCCCATCATATCTTCTGAATGGTACAGCCATATGTTTGTTAGTGTGCTGCCTAGTTTGGTAGCAATGGTTCACAAAATATTTTTTCGTAGATTCAAAGCAGAAGATGCAGTTACTAAGGTAGTATGGGCATCGGACATTCAAAATTAATTAATTATAAAGACAATTTGTAGAATAAAGTCTATTTTTGAATATTATTTGTAGTATGTAGTTTTTTACTACATTTAGTTGAGTTAATACATTGTCATAGAGCCCCCCCACACTATGATACCATAGTTTAGGACTTTGCAGAAGTAATTTTTTTGGTAAGATTTTGCGTATTATATAGAATTTATAAATTAAGGGGCCTATTTTGTTGGTTAAGTCTTGACTATGAATAGTCCATTTTCGATTTTTATCAATAGTATTTTATGGAATTAGTTCCTTTCATTATTAAATCTTTTATTTTGATAAAATTAAAATGAGGTCTTTTTGAATCATTCAGTGTAAACTCAGTATAGAATGTTTTATCAGAGTTTAAAGTTAATTTATTTTTGTCCAGCCAACATTTTACAAGGGGCACTCTGTGAGTCGCTGTACTTTTAACATTTTCCCAGTTTGTACCTTTAATAAATAATAGTTTAAAAACTAAAGAACACGCTTTAATAGAAAACTAAACTAAAAAGTAGAAAATAATTTTAAATGAGTCTGAAATAAGAATACAGTGATTAACAACAAATTTATTTCATCGTTAAAAAGCGTGGGGTGCTTGATGTCAATTGTTGTTAATATTTCATGGACAGATATTGGTAAAAGTAGAATCATTATGAAAATATCTTAAAAAGCACCCCAGGCTTTTTTACGATGAAATATATTTGTTGTCAATATCTGTATTCTTATTTCAAACTCATTTAAAATCATTTTCTACTTTTTAGTTTAGTTTTCTGTTAAAGCGTGTTCTTTCCCAGCAAACATGAATGAGCGGTAAATAGACGGGCCGTTGCTGTTAACTGCGGTAAGATGTCGGCAGCGGCACACCGATGTCGGTTAATAATTGGAATAATATCAGTTTTGACGCTTTGGCTGAACATACGCATATTTACTATGGATGTTTTGAATTTAGCCAGAAATTACCCGTCAAAGATTTGCGATAATCGCGCCGATGTCGTTTTGACACAGTATGTGGCATTACGCGCCGCACCGCTGCGACCTCTGTATTGAAACTGCAGCATTGGCATTACTGAATATCACGTTCGCAGTTGGCCCTACTGTTGATTTCATGTAGGATGTCAAATCAGGTATTTTCTATTTTGTCTGGTCATTGTGATATATGGTCATGAGAAATAATCACAGTGGCGAGAATTTTTTCAGATTTGTCATTCATCTATTCGGTGAAATATTTTTCCAGGTCAGTTTAAAATGCAATATCTGTGAAATATGGATGACTATCTTGAAAACCATTTGAGATACAATAAAAATGGTTGAAATGAAGAAAAAGTTGTCTGTTTAGGTAAATAGGAACAATCTGGCTCTACAGTTTCAGAAATCCTCTACAATTAGTGGCTTCAGAGAGTGAAAACAGTGAATTGTATATATGTAGTCCATGAATCAGTCGGTTCTGAATGTTTGGTGAATTCATTGTGTATAATTATCTATCTTCATTGAAATTTCACTGTTTTCGAAGATGCTAGATTGTTCTTAGGCGCTTATATGGGCCATTTTGTTTTCATTGAAACCGTCTTTATGCTCATTGCCTTCCAAGATACCGTATACTTTCATGTACTGCATTTTGAATTGGACGCCCCTGTATATTTTTGCATAGATCATTGATGAAATTCCAACAGTGGAATGACGCGGTTGATTAGTAGGATACCCGCAATTGCACCATAATCTGTACCATACAAAATCAGTTCATCTTAACTCTGTCTATCCGCTGAAGTCCCGCTATGTAATAAAGCGGGTGGTAGTCTGGAGGCCTACTGATGGCCACGGGCTAGCCGGGCCGACGACGTATCATGATTATGACCCGCTTATGTTGTCTGTCGGCTGTTTTTGAAGTGCCTCTAGAGGCCCACGCGTAACATGTTTGCTGGGTTAGGTTTTAAACTATTATTTATTTTCAACTTTTTAGTTTTGTTTTCTATTAAAGCGTATTTTTTAGTTTTTCAAACTATTATCATTATTATTTAATTTTTTTAACTATCATTCTCCAATTTTGAATAGAATCGGATCATAATCACAAAACTCGTCCACCATTTTGGAGCCGCCATCTTGAATCCTTCAATTTTGACAAAATAATCATAATATCCGACCCCAAAAACCCCCACATACCAATTTTGAATAGAATTGGACCATAATCACAAAACTCGTCCGCCATTTTGGAGCCGCCATCTAGAATTTTTCAATTTTCACAAAAGAATCATAATATTGGACCCCAAAAACCCCCACATACCAATTTTGAATAGAATCGGACCATAATCACAAAACTCGTCTACCATTTTGAATTTTTCAGTTTTGACAAATAATTTCTGACCACGAAAACCCTCAGATACCAATTTTGAAGCGAATCGGACCATAATCACAAAACTCGTCCGCCATATAAGAGCCGCCATTTTTTTTTCCAAACAAAAATTTCTTAATGCATTGTCATCGGAATTATGTACACCTGCCAAATTTCAAATCAGTCGTACGTCTGGAAGTGGGTCAAAATAGCGCCCAAAGGAGTCGGTTACAAACAAACAAACGTACAAGTGAAGCTAATATAAAGCGTGTAAAAAGTAGAACTAGAATGTTTAGGTTTAGTAGTGAGTTGATATAAGTAAATAAAAAGAAGTGGACCAAGCACTGTTCCCTGCGGGATACCTATCTTAGTTTCAAGGGGGTCACTATTTACATTCCTAATTTTAGTTCATTTGTGCTTACACCTTTCATAAATCCAAATTGGTTGACGTTTAGTACATTCACTGAAGTTAGGTAATCTAATAACCTTCTTTTGAGACATTTTTCAAATATTTTTGAGAGGGTAGTAATCACAATAATGGGTCGATAGTTGCTTATATTAGTTTTACAGCCCTTTTTATAGATGGGTGTAATGATAGAAATTTTGAATTGGGATAGTACCTCAGATTGATCTGAGGATAGTACCTTGCCTGTTAGGAAAATGTGCTTCATGATGTGAACTAAAGGATCTAGAATGAGTAAGTGGATTTTTTTATCAATTTAGATGAGATGCCATCTATGCCTGGTGCACTATTATTTTTCAGGGTATTGATATGCATAACTACTTCTTCCTTGGAAACAGGTTTTAAAATGTACCTTATTCGCGGATGACACGACTATATTATGGCACGGAAAATGTACAAACGAGCTTCATGAAACTATCAGTTCAGATGTAAATAAACTTAAAGATTGGCGTGATTCAAATCTCTTATCTTTCAACACCTCAAAAACCAATTTAATAATATCCTTCCGATGCAGTATCGACGACATACCTTCAGCTCCAAATAACTGCACGATAGAGAACAAAACCTACACCAAATATGTGGGGGTATCAATAGATAACAAGCTTAAATTTGATGACCACATTGTTGCGCTCAAAAAAAACTCTCGTCAGGGTGTTACGCAGTAAGAGTAACCTCCAATGAATTGGCATCTTCTGCAGTGAAAACCGCTTATTTCTCGCTGATAGAATCGCACTTGCGTTATGGAATTCGATTTTGGGGAGTTTGTGCTAAAACTCATTTAGTCGGTTTTCGTTTTGCAAAAAAAGAACCATCAGATATATTTTCAACGTCAAACGATGCGAGTCCTGCAGGCCCCTGTTCGTTGAAAATAAAATCCTTACATGCTATTTTTATAATGGAAACGGTTTGCTTGATAAATAAACACAAATCAAAATATTCACCAGCAACTTCTAATTATTCCACCCGTCAGACCGCTGATCTTAAACTCCCTATACCAACATCTACTCTCGTTAAAGATTCAATAGTTTAGATGTACAATCACCTACCAAATCATGTCAGGAACATTAATGAGCCCACTCATTTCAGAAAGACAAATCACGTCCGTTTATTTCCTACTGACTCTGAGTTCGAGGTGACAAAATAAACAATTTCATATGGATCATTTCTGTAGTATGAATCCAATGGAAATAATACGAATCCTTAGTACTTCATTTCTCAGACTATATCATTAGTTAACAAATCAAAGTGTGCGTCGTAAGGACAAATCACGTCAGTTCAATTCCCACTGACTCGGAGTTCGAGATGACAAAATAAACAATTGCATATGAAATATGGATCATTTCTGTAGTATGAATCCAATGGAAATAATACGAATCCTTAGTTCTTCATTTCTCAGACTATATCATTAGTTAACAAATCAAAGTGTGCGTCATGAGGACGAATCACGTCAGTTCAATTCCCACTGACTCTGAGTTCGAAATGACAAAATAAACAATTTCATATGAAATATGGATTATTTCTGTAGTGTGAAACGAATGGAAATATTACGAATCCTTAGTTCATTTTTCAGGCTATATCATTAGTTAACAAATCAAAGTGTGCGTCGTGAGGACGAATCACGTCAGTTCAATTCCCACTGACTCGGAGTTCGAGATGACAAAATAAACAATTTCATATGAAATATGGATCATTTCTGTAGTATGAATCCAATGGAAATAATACGAATCCTTAGTTCTTCATTTTTCAGGCTATATCATTAGTTAACAAATCAAAGTGTGCGTCGTGAGGACGAATCACGTCAGTTCAATTCCCACTGACTCGGAGTTCGAGATGACAAAATAAACAATTTCATATGAAATATGGATCATTTCTGTAGTAAGAATCCAATGGAAATAATACGAATCCTTAGTTCTTCATTTTTCAGGCTATATCATTAGTTAACAAATCAAAGTGTGCATCGTAAGGACAAATCATGTCAGTTCAATTCCCACTGACTCGGAGTTCGAGATTACAAAATAAACAATTTCATATGAAATATGGATCATTTCTGTAGTATGAATCCAATGGAAATAACGAATCTTAGTTCTTCATTTGCGTCGTAGGACAAATCACGTCAGTTCAATTCCCACTGACTCGGAGTTCGAGATGACAAAATAAACAATTTCATATGAAATATGGATCATTTCTGTAGTGTGAAACGAATGGAAATATTATGAATCCTCAGTTCTTTATTTTTCAGGCTATATCATTAGTTAACAAATCAAATTGTGCGTCGTGAGGACGAATAACGTCAGTTCAATTCCCACTGACTCGGAGTTCGAGATTACAAAATAAACAATTTCATATGAAATATGGATCATTTCTGTAGTATGAATCCAATGGAAATAATACGAATCCTTAGTTCTTCATTTTTCAGGCTATATCATTAGTTAACAAATCAAAGTGTGCGTCGTGAGGACGAATCACGTCAGTTCAATTCCCACTGACTCGGAGTTCGAGATGACAAAATAAACAATTTCATATAAAATATGGATCATTTCTGTAGTATGAATCCAATGGAAATAATACGGATCCTTAGTTCTTCATTTTTCAGGCTATATCATTAACAAATCAAAGTGTGCATCGTGGGACAATCACGTCGTTTAATTCCTTTTGACTCGGAGTTCGAGATGACAAGGTAACAATTTCATATAAATATATGGATCATTTCTGTAGTATGAAACGAATGAAAATATTACAAATCTCCAGTTCTTCATTTTTCAGGTATTAAGAGACTCAAATTCCCAGTTCAAATGTCAGTAATAAAAAAATACTTAGCAACAATTTGACATTTAACATGATGGGATTTATCCAATTTTTATTCCGTTTATGTGCTCATTACAGCTGATATCAAAAATAGGAAACCGTCAACCCATTAAAAAAAATGCTGAATGCTGAGAGGAAACTAAAACACTTAAATTGAAAGAATGTGGTGAATCAAAAGCACGAATTGCTTTTTCACTCCAGTTGATTTATCGAACGATTTACTAATGATGCTAATATTCGGAATACAATAAAGTATACAATAAATACATACAATAAATACAATAAAGCATATTTATTATTATTATTATTATTACTTTTCTCTTTAAAATGATTCAGTGCAAATCGCTCACGAATGCCACTGGCAAGAATAAAAAATTATGTAGGGAGAAAATGCCTTATGATGAATAGAAGATGCGTACTACGTTTCACAAAAATATCTAGGGTCGTACCAAAGTTATCATTAAAAAAAGAATTTTGTCTTTAAACTTTAGCACCCTGTATTTCAAAACTTAAGACCTTTAGGCAGTGGCGTATCTAGGAATCATGCTTGGGGGGGGGTAATGACATTAAAAAGTTAAATACCTCTACTTATAGGTTCAAAAAACATAAGTATTTTTTTTCATTCAAATTCAAACAAAAATACAAAATGTAATAAAATAAAAAATCTATATGCATATACTTATAAGTAGGTACAACAAGAAAGGTTTCTTCCATTCAAATTAAAATCACAAAATGAAATCCAGTCTCCTGTATTCCTTATTTGCAAACCTTTCAATAACATTTGCACATCTCTATGAACATGAAGTAGAGCTAATAGACCAGGGTCGATAATTTTTGAAACCAATAAAAATAATAGTAGGATGAAACGTTTTGGAAAAGGAAGAGAATATAACAAAAGTGAAAGGAAAAATAATTTACGGGCGATCTGAGGTCGGGAAGTGGAAGGGGGTGAGTTTTTAAGGGTAAAAAACGGTTAATCTCGATTTCCGGCAACACTACAAGTCCTATGGAAAAAAGTTGTAGGTATTCACACTTTTTTCACATAACCTCAAAATTAATTAAAAAAATTGAAATAACCAAGTTTTTGGTATTTTATTTTTGTCTTTTACAAAAAAAAAAATTCCACGAAATTTGGTGAAAACTTACCTTTTTATGTCCCAAACACACTGTAATTTATTTGATTTGTAATATCAATTGTTTCACCTTATTTTGACTTAATATCGAAAAACCACCCTAATTTTCAATCGAAAATTCTCGCGTCAAAATATCAGCTTTTTTTTAAAAAGTCGGTGGGCTGTTTATTCGTTGAAATCTCTACTTTCTGATGGTGAAAAGAAAAATATACATTACTATGGTAAATGTTCTCAGAAAATACAAAGAAATAACAGGTAGTAAGGCCCAGACACTCCTAGCCCCTTCCCCACTTCTCTATGAAATACCTATTGATGGGCTAAAATTTTCCGTAGGTCACTCAGGTATATAAGTTATCTCAAAATAGCAATAAATAAGCATCTACGCATATAATTTAAAGAAGATTCTACAACTTTCTCAAAATATTGTAGATTTTCAATTCGAGTTTTTTTCGATTCTTTGCATTTTCTGAGAACATTTACCATAATAATGTATTTTTTGTTCACCATCAGAAAGTAGAGATTTCAGCAAATAAAAAGCCCACCGACTTTTTAAAAAAAGCTGATATTTTAACGCGAGAATTTTCGATTGAAAATTTGGGTGGTTTTTCGATATTAAGTCAAAATAAGGTGAAAAAATAAATATTTCAAATCAAATAAATTACAGTGTGTTTGGGATACAAAAAGGTAAGTTTTCACCAAATTTCGTAGTTTTTTTTTTTGTAAAATAAATAAAAAACCAAAAACTTGGTTATTTCAATTTTTCACATAAATTTTGAGGTTATGTGAATACAAAAGTTGTAGATCTTTTTATTACCTACATCTTTGCCATTTAACTTTTTTCCATAGGACTTGTAGTTTTGCCGGAAATCGAGATTAACCGTTTTTTACCCTTAAAAACTCACCCCCTTCCACTTCCCGACCTCAGATCGCCCGTAAATTATTTTTCCTCTCATTTTCATTATATTCTCTTCCTTTTCCAATTACTATTTTTTTTTTCACTTTTTACCATTTTTAAAGGCTTCAGCCCTGGTCTATAATCCAAACAACCACACTAACTGGCATTGTATTTAAAATATGAAGAAACTTTTTCATCATGGGATATATGTTAGCGTCACAAGATTTAAAAAGAAAAATAAAGAAAATTCAAAAAAATAATACTATCAGCTGAACACTTGAAAGAATGTAATTTAAGAAAATAATAATAATAAGAAAAAATGGTTTTTATTAATTATGTAATTGTTTATTCCCTTAACAACATGTTATAAACAAACTTTGATTGGCATCAATATATTTTTTTGGAATGGAACAAAAAATAACAAAAAACGACATACTGTTATTTATTTTATAAGTTTTCAAGAAAATTCTATAAAAATTACAAACACATTTTTTTTAACATATTTCCGCAAATGGTTGTTTTTGTTATTTTTTGTACATTAAAAAAAAATTGCCAATCAAAGTTTGTTTAATTGTTGCGGAAATACACAATTACATTATTCATTGAAAAAAATCTTATTAGGTAGAGAAAAACCAATTATTAATTTTGAAGAAAAAAATTCTTTATATATTATTTAAATAATAAAAAAGAGGTTATCTTGACGATGGAAGATAGTGGCTAAAGTTTATCTTTCAGTCGCAGATGATTCCACATCTGATTTTATGAACATCCTGTTCATATTTTCAACAAATCAATTGAATATTCAAAAGTGTCATGGTCAATGTCAAGATCATTTTATCATTCACCTAATTTAGTTTTTATATTTGGTTTTTATCTTAACCTGTTCTATTGGTGTTTATAATTATATTTTCCACAAAACGAATGATGTCGGATGTGAGGGCGGCAATTGATCCGGAAGCTCTGGAGTTCCAGTGTGGAATATGTGGAAGGAGATTCAAAATGGAAGAGGTTTAAATATTCATACAAAAAGGATGCACCGCTCTTATGATAAAGGCTTGGCTTCGCAAATGTGTGATGGATCTTTGACTTGGAATGAAGGTTCTTTTTCTAAAAATGAATCTTTCTCTGACAGCCTAAATTCCCGTTTGTCGTTCCAAAAGTTGAACTCCCATATTATAAGAAGAATTCCAAAATCAGCAAGAGTGAGCGCTGCTGAAGCATTGTGCAGAGCAATTGACAACTGTGTTGAGTATAACTCCTTAGAAGCCTGGGAAAATCTGTTTTTTTTCGCATATAAGTCTTTCTATCTTCCAACATCCAATAAAAATCGTGGAGAATCTCTAACATCGATCATAAAAAGTAATATAAGAAACAATAATATTCCACAATATATATCTAAAGATATTCAGTCATTACCACCAACCACGAACCTTGCTAAGTGTGTGATCAATAAAGTCTCTGATGGGGATCTCATATCTGCTGTTCGAATCTTGTCGTCATCTGACACTATCGCAAGTTTTGACAGTCATACTCTATCTGAATTACGTTTGAAACATCCAACTGATTCAGAAGTTGAATATACAGGGAGTGAAAACTTTATTCCATTACAAGTCAATGAAATTGAAGTTTCAAAAGCAGTGAAATCTTTCCGTACTGGATCTTCTGGTGGACTTGATTCGTTGAGGCCATCGCACCTTCAAGATTTGCTTTCCAAAAGTTCTGGATCCATGGGCGAAAAACTTTTGAGTTCTTTGACTTCGTTCTGCAACTTCTTACTCACTGGAAAAGTTATACAGGATGTGATTCCCATACTTTACGGAGCCTCATTGGTTGCTCTTAAAAAAAAAAGATGGTGGCATTAGACCTATTGCCGTCGGCTTGATTTTTAGACGGCTTGTGGCAAAACTAGCTTGTTCGAAGATAAAAGAAACTTTAGGTGAATTATTTCGCCCTATTCAATTCGGTTTTGGAACCCCAGGAGGATGTGAAGCCGTTGCTCACGCTGCTCGTCGATTTTTAAATCAACATCCAGATCCTGCCTCCACAGTATTCCTGAAAATAGATTTTCAGAATGCTTTCAATATGATTCATAGAAATATCCTTTTAGAAAGAGTAGAAGACAAGATTCCGAATCTATATCCTTTCATAAGCCAATGTTATAAGAAACATACCTTTTTAAATTTTGGAAATAACACTATTTTGTCAGAAAGAGGTGTCCAGCAAGGAGACCCTTTGGGCCCAGCACTCTTCTGTTTATGCATTGATAATTTAACCAAATCAATCAAGGCTGATTTCAACTGTTGGTATCTTGATGACGGCTCCATAGGTGGTAAATCTGATGTAATTTTAGAACAGTTCAAGAAAATAATTTCAACATCAGAAAAAATTGGACTTAAATTGAATTTTGAAAAATGCGAACTATATTTCTTGGACGACCTGAAAGATGACATACCAGGAAAATTTTATAGTTTTGCTCCTGGTATGAAAATTATGAATAAAACCAACTGGACCCTCCTTGGTGCACCCATGTCAGAAGAATCTTTGGCACAATCCCTGAACCAAAAGACTCAATCTTTGAATTTGATGGCATCCCGCATGGATTCCATTCCAAAGCATATTGGGTATTTTCTTCTGAAGAACTGTCTAGCTATACCCAAATTGATATATACATTGAGATGTTGCCGACTTGGCGCTGTCAAAATGAACTTGATCTCTTCGACTCAACACTCCGTATGATTTTGGAGCAGATTACTAATAATAATTTCAGCCTTTCCACGTGGCTTCAAGCAACACTTCCCGTAAATAAGGGTGGTCTGGGTATACGACAAGCATCTTCACTTGCTTTACCAGCTTTTCTTTCTTCGTTGAACAGCATTCAACATCTAGTTGATCAAATTGTACCTGATTATTTTTCCAGTGTGTCCGATGTTTACTATATAGAGTGTGAATCTGTATGGTGTTCTAAAACTGGAACCTCTGCACCTGATAATAAAATTTCCCAAAATCCTGGGATCTTCCTCTCATCGAATTGTCATCTAAACAACTCCTTGACTCGGCTGTTAATTCTCCTTTTGAAAGGCTCGACTGAAGGCAGTTAGTCGAAAGAATCTGGAGCTTGGCTCAACGCTCTTCCAGTTGCATTCCTTGGAACTCTATTAGATGATGAATCTTTCAGGATTTCTGTGGGTTTACGTTTGGGCTGTTCTATTTGTGAAGTCATAAATGCAGATGTGGATTATCGTCAACGAAAAGGGCGCATGGATTGAGTTGTAGATTCAGTTCGGCGTTCGTCTCGTCATTCAACAGTAAATGACTTAATCAAGCGAGCTTTATCAACTGCTGATATTCCTGCTGTCTTACAACCTTTGGGAATCATTCGTGATGATGGTAAGCGTCCAGATGGGATGTCTCTCATCCCATGGAGTCATGGAAAACCTTTAGTCTGGGACTTCACCTGCGTAGATACCGTTGCAGCATCACATATTGATTCCAACATCCAGAAATGCTGGTGGGGCTGCAGATTCTGCTGAAAAGTCCAAATTGAAAAAATATTCTACTTTAAAAGATCAATATATTTTTTATCCGGTAGCAATTGAAACCTTCGGTTCATTTGGTAGTTATGCCACCGAATTAATTATTCATATATTGGACAAAATTGATCAATAAAACAGATGATCGAAGAGCAAGGACTTTTTGATACAACATATCAGTATCGCCATCCAAAGAGGAAACGCAACGTCAATTCTGGGTTCTATTCCTGCTACTCAACGTTTGGATGATATATTTATTCGTCCACAAAGAATAAATATGTCAAGTAGTATCCATAAGTATATTATTCGGAGCCAAATACCTGAAAAGTTCAATTTGGATTCAACCACTTCCAAAAAAATAACGCGATCTACCATATCTTTATCCAACTCGATTTCAAGCAGCCTCCAATCGAGTTCCTTATTGCGGCGCTTCAATGATAGAGAAAATCATTGCATAAGAGACTGTTCCTTTGAAGATAGCAATAGCGGTGAGCGCATCTCCCTAAGTTATGATTCCATCAAACCACTTGTGTTTGGAAGCTCCAAAACTCTTGGTCTCAATGGTTTGAAAAACATTGGCAATACCTGCTTTATGAATAGCGCAATACAATGTTTATCGAATACCAGATGGTTGCTCGAGTATCTGAGAAAAGACGAACATTTGAAAGATATCAACACAAGCATATCAAGTATGAAGGGTGCTTTGATAAAAGCATTCGAAGAAGTGGTAAAAGAACTTTGGTCAGAAGATTCGTCTGATGTGGTGGTTAACACTGTTTCTTTGAAAAGCCTGATACAAAGATTTGCACCTCGTGTTATGGGTAACGCTCAACAGGATGCCAAGGAATTTTTCAGATATTTATTGGAAGGTCTTCATGAAGATGTAAACAGAGTAAGAGAAAGGCCTAAACCTATGTTCATAGAAATCGATGAAAATTTGAGCGATAATGAAAAGGCAAAAGAGTCTTGGTCAAGATATCTTAGAATGGACAACTCGAAAATTGTCGATAACTTTGTTGGTCAACTGAAATCATCTTTGAAATGTACTTTCTGTGGCCATTGTTCTGTCACTTTTGACCCATTCTGGGTCCTTTCACTCCCTATTCCGGAGAGTACTGGCAAACTCAGACTGTCGCAATGTTTAGACTTGTTTACTAGGGAAGAAATTCTGGATGATGACGAAAAATCCACTTGTTCTAAATGCAAGGAAAGGAGAAAATGCACGAAGTCATTATCTATACTTAAATTCCCCAAAATTTTAGTAATTCACTTGAAATAATTTTCGCAGATGGAGAGATTCAGAGAAAAACTAAATGTTTTCATTGACTTTCCTCTCGATGGATTAGATATGAATATTTATGCAGTAGATAACGCAGCTCCGTGTCGCTACAACTTGTATGCTGTATCCAACCATAGTGGAACAACTTTTAACGGACACTACACGGCTTACTGTAGGCACCCTTATGCAGGCACTTGGCACGAGTACAATGACTCGAGAGTATCACCGCTATCACCAAAATATATCGTGAGTGAAGAAGCATACGTCCTCTTCTATGATCAAGAGGACACCAAATCAAAGTTTTAAATAGAACATTTTACTTATTTACATTATTTATTTTATATTCATCTTTACCTTAATAAATCTTGTCTTATTCAATAAAAAAAAACTATTATAAACAAGACAAAAAAAAAGTTTATTTTTATTTTTTTTCAATCATAATCTCAACAACCTAATGCAAAAAAACAATTTTTATTTCATAAAAAAATGCGACTTTTTTCAAAACTTGTAAAATGCCTTTGTCAGACATAAAACTGATAATAATGTGAAATATCAATTAAAAAAATTACAAATCTACTCGATTTTTCACATTTTGTTAACCTAATTAACAAAATAATCAACTCTTAAACAATTTCATAGCGTGATATTATTTAGTACACATGTAAAATGAGCTCCTAGAAGCAAAAAAATTATGGCGTCATTCTGCGAACAATTCGATTTCTAATAAAATCGGCGGTTCCAAAAACACTACTTAATTAACAATTGCCTCACATTATCAAAATTCAATGAAAAATATGTTCTCTAACGGAATGACATTCTTTCAAGTATTCAGATGATACCATAATTCTTTTGAATTTTTAAATTTATATTTATAAATAAATAATAGTTTAAAAAAACTAAAAAACACCCTTTTATAGAAAACCAGACTAAAAAAATTGAAAATAAGAAAAATATGTATTTTATTAAAAAAAAGCGTGGGGTGCATGGTATCGCCTCTGCCAACAATTACCTGTGATCTGAGACATTTCTTACTTTACTGCCCTAGGTGTGTAATGTACTATATATATTGATACCATGCACCCCACGCTTTTTATAAAATACATTTTTTTCTTATTTTCAATTTTTTTAGTCTGGTTTTTTAGTTTTTTTAAACTATTATTTGTTTCCTACTTTTCAGTGGTTTATTTATAAAAGCGTGTTTTTTTAGTTTTTTTTAAACTATTATTTTTATAATTTTTTTGCAAATAAAACAATGGAAAAATCTTATCAAATTAGGTAATCATAATCTCCGACCCCCCCCCCAATTTTGAATAGAACAAAACCCCATTTTAAAGCTTTTCAATTTTTACAAAGAATCATAATATTAGACCCCAAAAACCCCCACATACCAATTTTGAATAGAATCAGACCATAATCACAAAACTCGTCCACCATTTTGGAGCCGCCATCTTGAATTTTTCAATTTTGACAAAAGAATCATAATCTTCCAACCACGCAAACCCTCAGATACCAATTTTGAAGCAAATCGGACCATAATCACAAAACTCGTCCGCCATATTGGAGCCGCCATTTTGTTTTTTTTTTCACACAAAAATTTCTTAATGCATTGTCACCGGAATTATGTACACCTGCCAAATTTCAAATCATTCGGACGTCTGGAAGTGGGTCAAAATCGCGCCCAAACGAGTCGGTTACAAAGCTAATATAGGGTAGGTTCGCCAGTTAGCCGGCCCCCTCCAGTAGTCGACCAGAATCTACTTTATTTTATAATATTTTAAAATGCGTGCCAATTTTGAGATGCCAGTATACTTAAAAATCATGTGTTGCCTATCTGAAATAAAACTATCACCTTTTCTTTTCCACAAACCCATCCTTATCCCTGTGATTCCCGCTCAAAGTTAACAGTGTTCACTAGTCCAGTGTTTGAAGTAGTTAGTAAACTTGATTCAAGATCTAGAGCAAAGTGTTTGGAGGTGAGTTTAAATTCACACATAACTATTGAATGTATTTTGGTGTGTTTAGATGGTGGAAAATACTTTCAAAATGTTATTGTTTCGTTCGTACAGCCATATTTTATTTTTTTTTCTTGAAAACAGGGGGGCCGGTCACTAGCATAAAGATTTGTCAGAGTAGCCAGAAGTCGGCCACCGCGGCCGACTACTGGAATATGAGCTATATTTTGTTTCTGTCCCTTTCACACTTGTCCATTCAAGTATCAATTCATTTCCGTCATCATTATACAGTATGAAATGAGCTGATTATCTACACCAGTAGTCGGCCGTGAGGATTTTTAAAAATGAAAAGGTGACAGCGGATAGAATTGAATGGCCGACTACTGGAAAAGACATCATTCGCTGAGTTCTCCAGTAGTCGGCCGTAACATTTTTAGATGGTTTAATGTTTCATTTTTTCGGGTAAAATTTGAAATTTTAGCTTTTAGATAGTGAAAAACCAGAAAAAACTGAAGTTTTGTAAATATTCTGAAGAAAATTTGCAAAGAGCGCTCAAAGCTGTAAGAAATGGCGCTAAAATTCGCAAATCCTGTCGGAACTGTGGGATTTCGCGTACAATACTACAGGATCGGACCAAGGGCCGAGTTGCCAATAAGCCGCTTAAAATGGGCCCAGATCCGATTTTAAGTCTGGAGAACGAAAATAAATTGGTTAAATGGATAAACAATTTAGATAAATGTGGGTTTCCAGTTAAAAAACAAGAATTGATTCAAACTTTCCAAAAAATAATTGGGGAAGAAAAAATAAAAACGTCATTTAAAGAAGGGAAACCCGGACAAATTATCAGTATACCTAATCAGTATCAGTTCAAAGAGTTTTTTAGTTTTATTTCACCGTTTTGTTTAATTTCATTAGTATAAAGGTTTTATTGTTGGCATTTTATATTAAGGAGCTTTATTAAATTATTTTATATATTGTTTGTATCACGGGCACAATTCACCTACAAGACAGTGATATTATTTTCTTTGTCTATGGTTTTGTAAAATTGACTCTACCTACCCATGGATTAGAATTTTTGGTGAAGAAATTAGTTATTTATTTTATTTTTTCTACGCTTTTTTTCGTTTTTATTTTCTTTTCACTGTCATTATTACTTACCTACACTTGGATACTTGTTCTCAATAATGTTCATGTATAAGTAAACCGCAGGTGACGAATGGCAAAATACTTCTGTACGGACCTGGTGATTAAACGCCAAAACTACCAGGGCCGACTACTGGTCCACGCCTGGCCGACTAGTGAAATATTAACGGCCGACTACTGGCACAAGTGCTCAATTTTAAGAAAAAAATTAGACAGAAACACTCTTTAAATTTAATCTTTCTTTTTCTTCACTAAAAACTGAATTTGAGTGCTACCCGCTAACATAAGATTTTTTAAATCAACTTGAAAGAGCTGTCTGCAATTAAAGGTGTAAGTTAAAGTTTAACAAAAAAGGCAGACTACTGGCGAACCTACCCTGAAGCGTGTAAAAAAAATATATTTTATGTGCATTGCTCTCTCGAGAGGTGCCTCGCGGAGCCCCATTTTCAATATTGAATTAATATCATAAATACTTGAGGTAGAGTTCCTCTTCATGAACCTGTTTTTTTATTTTCTCTATCATCAATAGTTTTTGAGCTATCGCCAAAAAACTAAGTCAGTTTTTTTTTTAAATAGCAAATTCTTGTCGCCGGAAAAAATCGAAAAAGATTTGAGTAGAGATGTGGAGTGTGGTAGCCATTCCATCAATTAAAAAAAAGACTGTTTCTTGGAGGGGAGGGATTATTACCCCCATTAGCACCCCCTTAAATACGCGCTTGCCTTTAGGACATATGTTCATATGAGGTTTTTTCTCAAAATGGACTCAAGAATAACCTTAAATATTAGATAATCCTTTATTAGTTCTTTCAAAAGTACCTTTTCAGGTGTAGAACATGTCAATATAATTAAGATTACACATAACTAGCAAGTAAAAAAATATAAAAACACAGATACATTAAATAAGTAGATAGATGTTACAGTAAAAACACAGATACATTAAATAAGTAAATAGATGTTACAGTAAATACACAAATATAATAATACTAAAAAAGAGATAAAATTAGAATAAATTTTACAATTCATAAATTGAAGGAAAAGGAAGAGAACATTACCCGTCTAATATGTCTGTGAAATACTCATCCAATGTATAGTATGCTTTTTTGAAAAGGTTTTTCAAATTAATTTTCAGCTCCCTAGTAGGCTGTGTTTTAACGATTCAGGTAATTTGTTATATATGTTAATTACTAGAAGGGAATGTTTTTTTTTTTTTCGCTTTGTTTAATTTGTTATAGCTTGTATAGAGGGGCATATTTTCAGTAACAAATATAGTTGCTTCATAGATCAATATACTTGTTAAGGTAAGAATCTTCTTATCCATGAATATAGACCTACAGCTGACTCTTTCGTGGAATATTGAAGATGTTTCTTAGGCGGCTTCTGAGTATGGATATCTTCTTAACATCAGTAGATGTTCCCCAGAAAATGATGCCATACCTAATATGACTTTGAACATATGCATAATATGCTATCAAGGCTGCATCTGAGGATATGTTCTGTGAGATGACTTTCAGAGCATAGCAGTATCTCGATAAGTTCTTTGACAGTTCACTTATGTGGCTTTTCCAATCTAACTTCGAATCGAACGTGATGCCAAGAAAAGAATGTTTTGATACTGGATTTAAGGATGTTGTGCCATGGTTGAAGCTGTCCATATTCATTTTATGACCAAAGGGGATGATTTGAGTTTTATTTGTATTCAGCTTCAGATTGTGCATGGTGAAATATTCCTCCAGTGTATTTAAAGTTTTAGTGATATTGTCTCTTATTGATTCTTGATCATCAGAACTGAATATGATCGAACATTCATCAGCATATTGAACCATATATTCACTAATCACTTCGGGAACGTTATTGGTATAAAGTATATACAACAGGGGACCCAGCACTGATCCTTGAGGTACACCTCGGGTGATAAGTAATTTTCCAGATATAAACTGGCCATCCGAGTTTGATTCAGTCACATATTGGTATCTATTTCTGAGATATGAAATGATTAGATTGAGTGCTAACCCTCTAATGCCATAAAGAGACAACTTTTTGGTCAACAAGAGGTGGTCTACACTATCAAATGCCTTTGACAGATCAAGATTGACAGCAGTAGTTTTATGTTTCTTATTCAGTGATCTGATTACTCTACATAATGCCTGATAGGTAGCTTCGGATAGTTGATTTATTTTTCCTAAAACCATTTTGTCTGTCAGATAAAAAGATTGTTTGATTCCAAAAGTTAGTCAATCTTGCACAGATTACTTTTTCAAATATCTTACTGATATTTGACAAAATTGCTATAGGCCTGTAGTTGTCAATGACACTCTAGTCCCTTTTTAAATATAGCCCTCACAAATGCTGTTTTAATTTATCAGGAAAGATACCCGTTGAGAATGACATGTTTATTAGATATGACAAAGGCTCGCATAACTCATGAGCTACATACTTTAGAAGTTTTACTGGTTTCATCCTCCCAACTGATCTAGTATTTTTTAAATTCATGATTGTATTATAAACTTCTTGTGGATTTGTTGGCATTAAAAATATACTCTTTTCGAATGAGTTTGGCATAAATTGAGCCTTTTCTATATAATTGTCTCAACTCAGATCAGGACAACTGTTTATAAAAAAGTTATTTACTTTATTTAGGACCAGTGTTTCATCATTTGCATGTGGGTCAACATTTTTGATTATAGAGTCTTTCACATTTGAGTGGCCAGTATAAGCCTTAACAAGATTCCATACTGCCTTAGATTTATTGTTTGATTCTTGAATATAATTAATATTAGATATTTTTTTGCTTCATTTACCACAGATTTTAGAATCCTACAGTAATTTTTGTAAGTTTCCTTTGAGATTGTTCCATTTCTCTGCTGTTGATATAGTATTTTCTTATGTTTACTGGATGTTCTAATACCTGTGGTTATCCAATCTCTTTTCTTCCTACCACTAATTTTAAACTTTTTCAAGGGAACAACTCACGTCCATCAGTTGTTTCAATGTTCCAAAGAAGTAGTCATATGCTTCATTGGGATCATTGTAGGAGTAGAGTGTTGCCCATGTTAAAATCTGTAATTCATTTCTCAACTGGGTAAGTTTTGAGTCTGAAAATATCCTCTTTTTAGTCCTCGTTTCATTGGTCACGGCTTCAGCCTGTTTAGTGTTATTTATTTTAAGAATTTGAGCCTCATGATCTGATAGAGCAGATGTAACTACTTCACCAGGAAAGCCATTTTCGAAGTTAATGAAGATATTATCAAGCAACGAGAAGTTGAGTGTTATTCTAGTTGGTTCATTAATTTTTTGTTAGATTGTACATATATAACAGATTTATAAAGGACTGGGTGTTTCTTTCTCTTTATTCAACAGATTAATATTGAAGTCTCCACAGAGCACTATTTTATACTTCGGTATTTATTTTGGACATGGTCAAGTATTTCACAAGTATTTGTAAAAACAACTCAATATCTCCAGTAGGAGGTCTATAAATGCATATTAATACTAATACAAGAGACTTACAGGTACTGATGAACATTCAATTACACATTCCATACTTTTGTTATTGATTTCTGAGATTTCACTTATATCTATTGAGTTTTTCAGAATACATGATCCACCATGTATTTTATGTGTCCTTGCAAAGCAGAAGCCATCTGGTATCCTTCGACTGTAATGAGATATTGTTCTTGCTCTGTGTACCAGTGTTGGTTAAACAAATAAATGATGGTTGAGATTCAAAAGTTTCTAGAAATATTTCTAGTTCTAAAGTTTTGTTTTTCAAGCATTGTATATTTTGATGCAATATAATATAGTAGTCATTTGATATTCAGCTGGGCCTGTTAGTTTAGTTTTGTCATATATTTATTTCTTTGATGGTTGTAATCTGAAAATTTACATCTTCAATTGTCTGTACTGTTGTAAGGACAACATTTTTATGCTTAGGGTCAGACCAATAATTTTCAAGTTTAAAACAAATATTAAATTTACTACCTTGTTCTTTTTATCCTCAAGAATTTGATAGAACAGTTTCTCACAAAATCAAGGGCACGGTTCACAGCATTACCTATTTTATGATTTATTATTGATCAGCAGGAGTGTCACATTCAGAAATTATTATTAAATTAGTAGTTTTACTGATCAACAAAATATTTTTAGTGCTGAATTCAAAGTTTTAGTATTGCTCACATTCTTTGTATTAAACATCACTATAATGTAATCGTTCTGTCCATAGCTTAAACTGTAATCAAAAACATTACTTGTCAATTCCGTTAGCTCAGTTTCTGGCTTTATGATTTCCATCACATTGCAGTGCATATTCATCATAGTCTTTTTCACTACCTTTGAAAACCTGTCGATATTGATCACCTAAAATAAGGACTTTTGATATGCCTCTTACCTGCTTGTCTATTATATCTGAACTATTATCAATATACTCAGGTTTTCCATAGAATCTTGCGTTTCCTGCTGTTCCATACAATCCTGCTCTTCCACTATTTGGATTTCCTCATGAAGGGTTGGATCTTGGTTGATTTTCTCATCCTGGTACCCTCCACTGGTTTTTTTTTCCATTTCATTTTTGTTGGGGATTTTATTATTCTTACACCGGTGGCATCTACTGATTCTCTTGAGTATTGGAATATTTTTCTTAGTCAGTTTCACAGATGTTGTGCCTAGTTGCACTTTCTTCTTAATTTTCTTTTTTCTCTGGATTTTCTCTGTATCCTTTTGCTCCTTAATATGTACGCCACTGTTGAGAAAGGGATCAGTCATTGTAGTCTGGTGATTCATATTCTGGGTGCTAGTTTGTGTGTACATTGTTTTTACAGAGATCACTTTTTCATCAGCTTCTTTCATTAGTTCCTTAATTGTGTGTTCCATTTCTTCAATGTGTTTTTTTTGCTTTTCTAGAAGTGAATTCGTTTCTTTCTCCGATTCTAAAGCCTGCTGTATTGCAATTCGGTTTCATCTTTTAATTTTTTGAATGAATTTGTCTTTAAAAATCCATCTTCCTCAAGTTCATTTATTGTTTTTTCTAGAAGGCTTGTTTCGTCTTCGTGTTCTGCCTCAATGTCATCTTGGCAACAGATTATTTTATTATCTTCAATAAATTTTACTTTTTTCTTCTTTTGTTTCTGCAGACAGCTTTTGTGAAAAACACTGGAACACTTTGTGCACACATAATGGTTAAAAGGTTTTAGTTTACAACATTTATAGTTCATTTTCGAGAGCCAATTAAAAACACGTCTATACTATAAGAAAGCAGCTATGAAAATGCATGTTATTAAGAAACACCCTGTACATGAGATACTAAAATAAATCACATATTTGAGCAGATATTTGACAAGTGTCTTTGACGTTATTAATGACATGCCACAGCAACATAACTAGTTCATTTCAGTATTCAACCGAAGATGACTGCAGAAACAAGCATTTGAAACGTCATGAAAACCTTTCAAATCCATTAAGATGATGGACGTCCGAAACGAGAGTAATCTAGTTCATTTCAATTTGATTGGGATGGAGATAGGGAAATATAAACATCCAGAAAAAAAACAATTTATTATAAATACTTTATTAAAATACTAAACGAGGGTCAATGAACAAAACCGAAATTAAAGCAGGATTAAATAATGAAACTACTGCCAGCAGAATGGTTCACAATATTTCAAAAAAATTCAACCATTTCAAATGAGTGTTCTAGTTCAAAATAATCTATGCAATTTCAAATAGACAAAGTAATTTCAAAATATTCAACAAAATTTCAAAATAGTCGAAAGTATTTCAAAATAAGTCAAAATATTTCAAAAGAGTCGGCACCATTTCAAAATAATCACAATTTCCCACTGGCATAACCTCAAAATAATGTTAGAAAGAGGATTACAAAACAATCAACGCTATTTCAAAATGACGAGACTATTCCAAAATAATTGACAGAATTTCGAAATTGGGAAACCCAGTTTTAAATGCAATCGATATCAAATAGACGCAATAAGCTGGAAAATTAGTTGCTGGCAGAAATCTCTCGATTAAGGAATCAGTGTTATTGTATTGCAGGCGGATCCGCAACGAATGTGAGAAGTGAGTGCACGAACAGATGAAACGAAAAGCGAAACAGCCTATTTCACTTAGTAAGGTTGACGTACATCGTCAATTTTCAATATCATCTTGACCAGCTGAGTGGCCAATAGAAGTTGTTGGCGCTTCGACCTGAGAGATTCAATAACGTGCTGTTCTCGCATATTCATGTTGCCCGTGGCCATACAATCAACCCCCAAGGCTGGATCTCCTGTGGCAGATTGCTTAGCCTGCAAAAAAATAAGAAGTTTTCTATTACAAATTTCTTCACTCCTATTATACTGTTATAAAACATCTATTTAGGAAAATATTTCATGAAAAATTGGGCAAATACACAAGTAGGCCTAGAACTGATTTCTGTGGGGCAGCTTGAGGCAGTGAACTGAAAAATATTGAATATGTGGACTACATCTCAAAAAAGGTTGACGTGTTGACTTATCACGAGTGGAAGTATATCAAAAGAGGGAAGATTTGATATGACCCCTCAAGTTATCTTTGGTCCAGTTTTATCAATAAATTATGGATGATCAAACACAGTACTTTCATGTTTTGCTGAGCTGGAAGAAATATGTATGAACATTCCCAGATCAGAAAAAATATATTGTTCAGTTTCACAAGTCTTCAAAAGGGAACTTTTATTCATTTTACTATTGAAATTGAAGTCCAAACTTATCAACCAATTCAGATCCAATTCCATTATAGAAGAATTACTTGTTCCACCCAATAACATAGATTGTCGTAAGCTGTGGTCCAAATATAGATCCTTGTGGCACACCTACTGAATACTTCATTTGTTCAAACTATCACTGTTAGAAGAATTACTTCCAAATTAGTTTAGGAGCTCAATTATCATTAAGACTAAGAAGGTTCATTTTATTTTTTGCTTTTCAGTTGATTTTTTCGTCAGTTTAATTTTTTTTTTTTTTAATTTTATTCTCATGAAATTTAATGTTCAACTAGATCAAATTCTTCACTTAGAATAACAAGGAAACCTATTAGGATATCATTCACAACTATAACTGATAATAAGTGATATCGGTGTTGATTTGAACAATGCAAATGGGCATTAACTTGAGAATTTTTTTACAAAAATAAATGTTCAGCACTATCAAAATCAGAATGTGTTTAAATCTATAGACTAACCTAATACTGATAAGAGACTGTTGGTAATTGCTTGATTTTGTGATGGGTAAATTAATTTTGATTGCTTTCTCACCTTGAGTTCTCCGAGAACATGAACAGCAGACATTCCGCTATTTTCGGCCAATGCCAAAGGAACGCTCTCTAAGGCTTCAGCAAATCCACGATAGGCATATTGTTCTAAGGAGGCCAGCTGGTCTGCTTGGGCAGACACGGCCAAACTGCAGGCAATTTCGGAAGCGCCACCCCCATAAACAACCCTCGGTTCCTGAAAGAAAACAAAAGAATAAAATTATTAATTTTTATCCACTGATAAAGGGGAAAATAAGAGAACACTGTTTTGATATTATTTGGTGTGCCCTGTAAGTGGTTTATCGAAAAATAGATTTAATTGTTGAATTTATTTTCCAAGTAAAATTATTCATAAGTAATCATTTGAATTTGTGATATTTCTGAGAGTCATTACCAGTGGGAAAATTATCTCAGGGGATGCAGCTAAGAAAATAACAGTTGTAGAATACGCAAACCATAAAAAATATAAAAAATCCTGTGTACTTTTCTGCCAATACAATAAAATGTATAAAACAAAAAAATCAGATGCACAAAAAGTGGAAAAAATATGATAATCAATATTATTATGAAGAATTTAAACTTCTGAGCGTAGAAGGGTAGAAGTAAAAATCTTATATCTAATGACTACAAATTGTACACAAAACAATATTCAAAATGAAATTAAAACATATCCTAAAAAATTCTGGAAATATATAAATGGTTGCAAAAATGAGGTTAGTATTCCTAATAAAATGAACTCAATAAAATTCACTCCGGAAATGATACTTGCTAAGATGAACTCTTTAGATGTAAACAAGGGAGCCGGAATAGATGGCTATCCCTCATATTTTGTTAAATACTGTGCTCCCAGTTTATGCTACCCACTCTGTGTTATTTTCAATAAATCCATGCAGTCTGGTACCTTCCCAGATGCCTGGAAAACTGCTCTTTCAGTTCCAATATACAAAAACTCCAGGGACAGAAAGTCAGTGAAAAATTATCGCGGTATCTCCAAACTATCCATATTCAGCAAATTATTTGAAAGCATCATTTACGACATTATGTTTCACAGTCTTAAATCATCGATCTTAGAATGCCAACACGGATTTTTCTCCAAACGAGGGATCGAAACAAACTTGGTTATATATTACGAATACATCTCGAATACCTTAGACAATCGAGCGCAGGTTGATTCACTGTATACTGATTTCAGCAAAGCGTTCGATAAAGTCGATCACAACCTCCTTATATCGAAACTTTCTGGAATTGGTATACAGGGAAATATCCTGAGATGGCTATCGTCATATCTTTATAATCGCAGTCAACTTGTGATTATAAATAGATATAGGTCGGCCTCTTTCGTGGTAACATCAGGAGTCCCTCAGGGTTCACGTCTGGGTCTTTTATTATTTTCAGTGTTTATTAATGATCTAAACAGCTGTTTCAAACATACACAGGTACAGTTATATGCTGACGATTTGAAGATATTCAGAAAAGTGTTGACAATTAATTAGGAACTGCTCAAAGATTCAGGAAGATCTAAATAGGTTCACTGAATTTTGTAACCGGAACAAAATGAAACTCAATGAATAAATATGCGAGTATATCTTTCAGTAAAAGCATTATTCCTATAGAATTCCAATATTTACTGGACAACAGTATAGTCAAAAGGAATCAGGGATCTTGGTGTATACTTCGATACTGGGAAATTATTCTTTCCCCTTATTTAACAAGCTTTTAATGGATGTATTTGAGGCCTCATTCCCAAAAAAAAAATTAAAATTAAACAAAAAAGCCATGGTTGACAAAAGGTTTGAAAATTTCTTCTATTAATATGCAGTCAATGCATTATATTCGGAAATTCACAAATAATCTCTATTATTTATACTACTGTAACGTAAATAAACTTAACTTGGTTTTAATAATTTATTTCACACTTAAATCTACAACTTAATTTATATTACGCCACTGTATAGCTCGATCGTATGGGCTCGTTCAGACTGTCCGTGCCATCTTGAGGGCTACCTATTTATCTCCGTCACAGAATTCCCGATCTTTCGAATTCCGGCAGTTGGCGACCAGCATGTTCCAATGGTTTCCAATATCGACCGTTGCTCTCCGCAGCAGAGCGACTGGACTGTTCTCGAACATCTCCGGGGATGACCTCATCGCTGTCGACGGCAACGCGCGAGGCGACAGGTCCGGCCTAGGTTCGTTACATTGCCCCCTTCTTAAAGACATTTCGTACCGAAATTTCATCCTTGGAGTGTGACGATATCTGCATGACTCCCCATATCGGCACCGTGAAGTTCGATGGAAGTAACACTCCACGGTCTTCATGATCGGTCGTGGAAGAGGGTTACAAACAAACCAAAATCTTGACGCCGCTGGATCTGAATATAGCCTCCAGCATACTTCTTATGACTCTCAGTCCAACCCATCAATACCTACAGGACAATTTTGGAATTGCTAGATCCACCAGATTCTGGTCCACCATAGTATCCTTAGTTTGGTGAGACTCTTCCAGACATCTTCATAGGACGGTTTATCTTGGGAATGCCTCTTGGTAACTAGGTAGTAGATGTTTCTCTGGCCTTTCTTCAACTGTAGCACCCACCAACTTCTGGATTCTGCTCCGCAGTGTTTGGAGTTGACCAAATTTCTTGGAGAACACTCTGGCGATGCCCCTGGACATTCGAAGATCTTCTGCCACACAGTGGCTAGTCGTAGTCAGCAGGCACCTCGAAAGGTCTCGTGACTCCTCTCTAGTAACCCCATGTAGAACTTTCTGCCCGTTTGAATACAAGGACATAAACTTCTCGAGCGTCATATCATCCTCGGTGGCTTGAGGGTGCGAACTTGGTCATGGTTTCCAGCGTAAGGGGCCAACCTGTTGAAATGGACGACCCTTGGTTTCCCTCGGGTGGCTTATGGATTCGGTACACAAGGTCGTTTATCCTTTTCACGATTTTATCCGGGCCTTCCACGAGTTCCGCTAACTTTGGTGATAGTCCCGACGACGTTTGGGGTTGTAAGCCAAACCAGGTCATCAACCTTAAATCCTCCAGCGTCGGCCTTGATGTCATAGGTCTTCTTCATTTTATCGCTGGCACTCTGGATGTTCAACGGACTCGTTAGTGGATGTCGTCCATTCTCTGCGAAGTTTGCTGGCGTAGTCCTCTCCGCAGTGTCTTGTCCTGGCGGTATCCCAAACTTCAGGTCACAAGGCAGTCGCAGTTCTCGGCCCATTATAATACTAGCAGGAGTTTGACCGGTTGACTCGTGTACTCGCGGATCGATAGGCCATCAGGAACAAATGAAGATACTGGTCCCAGTCTCTTTGATGGTCAGAACAACCTTGGACAAGTGGCGGTTGATCGTCCTGTTCATCCGTTCCACCATTCCATCGGATCTGCGGATGTAGGGCGTGGTTCTTGTCTTGCGGATGTTCAGCAGTAGACATATTTCTTGGAAAAGGTTGGATTCGAAATTTCTGCCTTGATCCGAGTGCAGCTCCATTGGAATACCGAATCGACATATCCATTCTTTCACCAAGACGTCGGCGACGGTGATGGCTTCCTGGTTGGGCAGGGCATAGGCTTCCACTTACTGAAGTAGTCCATTGCCACAAGGATGTATTTATTCCCGTGGTCGGATACGGAAACGGGCCGGCGATGTCAATGGCGATTCTCTCGAGCGGGCTGCCTACGTTGTACTGCGCATCGGGGCCTTGGGTCGTATTCGAGGTCCATTGCTAGCAGCGCATACAGCGCACTTTCTGCACCAGTCCTGGACGTCAGCTTGACAATTGGTCAGTAAAACCGTTGCCTCACTTTCTGCAGGGTCTTCGTCACTCCCAGATGTCCTCCAGCGACTCCATCATGGATTTCCGCAGGCACTTCCTCTCTTCTGTTCCTGGGAACAATTATTTGGCGTCTGTCTTCCCCACCAATATCGGCCTCCAGCACACGTTTCAGGATCCCATTGTCCAGAATAAGAGAGTTCTATTGTGCCCAATAGGACTTAACAGCCGGCGGGTAACCTGCGACTTCCTGCCATGATGGTCTTCGTTTGCCCTTCTTCCAGCTGACAACTAAGCCAAGGTCGGGGTCTTTCTCTTGGTCTTTCTGGATCTTGCTGTCATTCCAGTTGTCATCCATTGCCGGTTCTACAAAGTGTTGCTTCTTTCTCTTCTGCTCGTTGGCAATGTGAGCAATCATCTGGACATGGTCTTGCGACAAGGCATCTGCATTCTTATGGCTAGTTCGGCTCGATGTTCGATCTCGAAATCGAATTCTCGGAGTCTCTCGATCCAACGTGCTACTTGACCCTCAGGTTTTTTGAACTGTAAGAGCCATTTGAGAGCTGCATGGTCAGTTCTCAACAGGAATCTTCTTCCATACGCGTACTTGTAGAAGTGCTCCACTCCTTTACAACAGCTAACAGCTCTCGCCTGGTGACACAGTAATTGCGCTCTGGTTTGCTAAGCGTCTTGCTGAAATAACCAATGACCTTCTCCTGTCCCTCCTGGATCTGAGATAGGACAGCTCCAAGTCCCACGTTGCTGGCGTCCGTATCCAAAATGAATTTCCCTTTGGGTAGGGGATAGCTCAGTACAGGTGTGTTGATCAAAGCTCCTTTCAGCTTCCTGAATGAGTCTTGACATTCTTCGGACCACTGGAACTTTGTTTGGCCCTCCGTGAGCATGGTCAGTTGGCGAATCCCAGCACATATCGGCGATAGTATGTGCATAAACCAAGGAAACTTCGAAGTTGGTGAATGTCTTTTGGGATGGGCCAATCCTTAACAGCTTTGATCTTCTGGTCATCCACTGCTACTCCTTCCCCAGAGACAAGCGTGGCCGAGGTATCGTGCTTCTTTTGGAACAGATGGCATTTCTTAGGGCTCAGCTTCAATCCGGAGTTCCTCAGTCGCGGAATACTTCCTCCAAGTTTTCACGTGGTCCTCGAACGATCTGCCGACCACAATTATGTCGTCGAGATACACTAGAACCGTGTTCCATGAGAGTCCTTCAGCACTGTCTCCATCAATCTTTCGAATGTGCGGGAGCATTACAGAGCCCAATGGCATAGCGGTGAACTGCCACAATCCTGAGCCGATGGTAAAGCAGTCTTTCTCGATCTTCCTGAGCCAGTTCTACTTGCCAATATCCACTCTTCAGATCAAGGGTCGAGAAAATCGTGGAACCAGCCAACGTGTCTAGGGTGTCATCTATTCTTGGGAGAGGGTAACTGTCCTTCGTGACATTATTAAGTTGGCGATAGTCTACACAAAGCGTGTCGATCCATCCTTTTTCTTCACCAGTACGACTGGAGAGGACCAGGGACTGTCAGATGGTTCGATAACTCCTTCTTTCCCATATCGCTGACTATTTTGTCAGCCTCTTCCTTCTTGGCAGAGGAAGTCTTCTTGCTGATTGCGGATCGGTCGGGCACCCCAGTATCAATCTTGTGCTGGACCACATTAGTTCGACCTCCTTTTCCTTGTCCGGTATCGAAGATGTCTTGGTACTTTTGACTAAATCTCTTAGTTTGGGCTGTTGAGCTGGTTTTATATCTTTGGAAGAGATGGCAACTAATTTTTCTAGTTCTGTGGGCAAGTTGTTGGGTTGGCTAATCGTACCTCGTCGCCCGGATCACAGATAAACTGGACGAGCAGTGCCCTAAAATTGTTCCTTTCTTTAAGGTCACTGGAAAGTAATTGACATTCATGACCCTTACCGGTACAAATTTTCAGCCGTAACAGGGTTTTCCTAGGGCAATCCTCGTCCAATTTTCTCATCATGAAGTTTGGGCTCGAACATCCTGCGTCTCCACTGCTCGCACTCCCGTCCAGGCGAGCCTCCAGGATGGTTTCAGCCCTCTCAGAGTACGCTTACATCCTCAGCCAACAGCACCGGATCAAGTCTTCACTTCTCCCATGAAGTACCAGCTCTTCTCCGTTGACCGTAGGGCGCCGTCTTTGAAATCAATTCAAACCCTCTGGAATTCATGATGTCCATTCCGATGATTGCATCGTCTTCGATGTCGCTACAAGTGCCTGATGTTTCACTTTAGTGCTGCCCAAAATTATTTCAATCGGTAGCTCGCCATATACAGTAGCTGGCTCCCTGTTGCTGTGCGTAGTTTCCAAGTTGTCGGTTCAATTGTTCGGTGTTCTGGCAAAGGAAGGCCGAGATTGTCCTAGTGCACCTGTATCTAGTAGCATGGTGCAAGGCTCTTATTGATGAGATCGCTCACGAAAACACCTCTGTTCTGTCTTTGCAGGATAGCGACATATGCGTTGTTAACCGGGGCTTGCTGGACACAGGCCGACGATTGCCCTTCTCGTCGACCTTCTTTAGTTTTCCTGCATCGAGTCGTGTTTTGAATGTTGGACATTTGCTACGCACATGTCCAATTTTCACAATTCCAGCATCTTATCTGTCTTTTCTCAGGCAAAACTTCCTTAATCACTTTCCTTATGGCAGCTTCCAAATTAGCAGGCTCCTGTGAGTCTTCCTCAATCATTCGGACTTTACTCTGGCTTTTGCAAGATTGTTTAGCTGCCTCGAATTCCAAAGCGTGCCAGTGCGTCTGAGATGTGTTGGCGGGCTAATTCACGCTTGTCTGGTTTCTTGGTCAGGAGTCCATCCAGGAATGCTTGAACCGCTAGTCGCTCCATTACATTTTCTGGTGTGGCTGGATATGCGAGACGAACCAAGCGTGCAATGTCAGTTTCGAATTCTTGTAAGGATTCACCCGATTTTTGGCAGCGATTTTTCAGCTGGGAGTGGTATACGTGTTCCAAATGGGCGTGGCCATATCGTAATTCTAGATGTTTAATCAGCTGATCATAGTCCTCCTGTTCTTGGCGGTGAGAGTTTGTAGAATATTTGTACGCTTCTCCCCGTAATGCTAGTGTCAGTGCTACAGCTCTTTCCCCTGCATTCCATCCGTTTGCTTTGGCGCTGCTTCAAACTGCCGGCGGTAATTTGCCCATGGAGTTTTCCGTCGAACTGAGGCGGCTTCATGGAAAGCTTCCCTATTTCTGAAATGACCTTGACATCTTTTATACCCTCTTGAACTTTATCAAGTTCAAACTCAAGTCCAACATTGCATTTTGTTAACCATCTCTGTGGAGGGCGCACTATTAATTCGTTTTTCTAGCTTACTGATCGTTTCCTTTATTTTATCTACCTCCGTGTTCATTTGCTCCCTAATTTTATCTATCTCTGTCTCAACGGTTCCCATTCTTTCTTCTAGAAAATTAGCCACACCACACAATTCTTTTTTTAGGCCTTCTGTGTTTTCCAGGAACTTCTCTTCCAGGCTTCTTGAATTTTCTAGAAGCTTCTCTTCCAGATTTCTAGAATTTTCTTGAAGCTTCTCTTCCAGATTTCTAGAATTTTCTTCAACTTCTCTTCCAGATTTCTAGCATTTTCTTCCAGGCTTCTTGAATTTTCTAGAAGCTTCTCTTCCAGATTTCTAGAATTTTCTTGAAGCTTCTCTTCCAGATTTCTAGAATTTTCTTCAAGCTTCTCTTCCAGATTTCTAGCATTTTCTTCCAGGCTTCTTGAATTTTCTAGAAGCTTCTCTTCCAGATTTCTAGAATTTTCTTGAAACTTCTCTTCCAAAGTCCTCGAATTTTGTTGCAGTTCTTCTTTCACGGATTTAGTAGTTTCTTCGAGTTTATTCATTACCAAACTCAAATCACCTCCGGGAACTTGAATAAAATGTTTGGGTCCTCACCTTCTTGTATAAGTCCTTCTGCAAGTCTTTCCTGGAGTACTTGCTTTTTACCCGTTGTTTCCAGTTCCCTTTCCTCCAATTCCTGTTTCAATTCCGCTACCTTCAAATCCAGAAGCGACTTTTCTTGAACACATTTTGTCTTTGACGAGGTATCAGTCTGTTTTACACGGAAAGTTTATCAGTTTGTTAAAAATTCACTTTGCGAATTCTTTTCCACGGGCCACCAGTCTATTGTCTGTTTCACGCACAATTGTCCACTTCGCGAAAACCGGGTCACTGTCTATATTGGGCGTGAAAAAAGGTCTATCAATTTATTTTTCTGACTATCCACTCCACGATCACTTGTTTATTTTCAAAATCTCGCTTCCGACACCAATTGTAACGTAAATAAACTTAACTTGGTTTTAATAATTTATTTCACACTTAAATCTACAACTTAATTTATATTACGCCACTGTATAGCTCGATCGTATGGGCTTGTTCAGACTGTCCGTGCCATCTTGAGGGCTACCTATTTATCTCCGTCACAGAATTCCCGATCTTTCGAATTCCGGCAGTTGGCGACCAGCATGTTCCAATCGTTTCCAATATCGACCGTTGCTCTCCGTGGCAGAGCGACTGGACTGTTCTCGAACATCTCCGGGGATGACCTCATCGCTGTCGACGGCAACGCGCGAGGCGACAGGTCCGGCCTAGGTTCGTTACACTACTTTAATAATTACCGTAGAATTTATAGAACGGCAATTAAGCGAGCAAAAGAATTATTTTATAATAATAGACTCAGTGCGTCTCACAATAAAATAAAAGAGTCCTGGTCAATTATAAATGACTTGAGAGGAAACTCAAAAAAACAAAATTTTAACATTACTCTAAGCCCTGATACTTTAAATGACTTTTACTGCTGTATTGCAGAAAATATGAGCAAAAATATTGCTAGCCCTTATGACCCATTAGTGCATCTAGAAAATTTGGGTGTGGAAGAGAACCTGTTTCTCTATGAGACCAACATTAATGAATTGATTGAAATCTTGAAGGATATTAAAAACAAAAATACTATAACAGAATACTGAGTGCACAGCAGTACGGTTTTCAGAAATCGAAGAATACAACTGACGCAATACATTCAGTTATGTCAATGATTTACAGAGATATCAATGATAAAGAAGCTGTCGCAGCAGTGCTCTGTGACCTATCGATAGCATTCGATTGTGTCAACCACGATGTATTGCTGTGCAAACTTCAATTGTATGGATTCAGAGGAAACACTTTTAAATGGTTCGACTCGTATCTTTCTGATAGAAAGCAGTATGTGAGACTAACAACATCTTCAAATACTGCAGAAAATAAAAGTGGAGTACCACAAGGCTTGGTGCTGGGTCCTGTTTTGTTCCTTTTATATATAAATGATCTGACCATGTTACCAATTTCCGGAAGGTTCACGTTATTTGCTGACGACACCACCATACTATGGCACCATAAAGATAAAAGTAAATTGAGCGAAATGATATCTTCCGACATGGTTACAATCCAGAATTGGTTCGACTCTAATTTACTCACTCTGAATTCAAAAAAAACAAGTGTTATTACATTCAAATGTTGTATATCAAATGTGCATTTGGGAAGCCAACTCGTGGTAAACAAGAACTCAGCAAAATTTTTGGGATTACTTTTGGACAGTAATCTGAAATTTGAAGAGCATATAACTCATTTAAATAAAAAACTGGCTTCTGGTTGTTATGTTATGAGGACAGTATCAAACGAATTAGGATCTACTGCTGCCAAATCTGTTTATTATGCATTTATAGACTCCCATTTACACTATGGCATATCTTTCTGGGGTATGTAACAATCAACTCTTCCAGTCAGTGTTTGTGCTTCAAAAACGGGCAATTAGATACCTTTGCAAAGCCAAATGGAGAGATTCTTGTAAACCTCTTTTTAAAGATAAAAAATCCTAACTCTTGTCTCAATTTTCATATTGGAGACAGTGTCTGTAATTCATAAAAATAGATTGGAATATGAAATCAACAACATCCCCTACAATACTCGCCAGAACGAAAATAGCCTAAAGCTCCCCATACCCACTTCCAACCTAGTAATAGATTCTCTGATATATAATGGAGTGAAAATGTATAATAAAATACCAAGTGATATGAAAGAGAGAAATCTCCAGGTTTTTAGATACAAACTAAAAACTTTACTTAGTGATAAGGCCTACTACAGCTTGATTGAATTCTATGATGATACACTTAGTTAATGTTTACAATTGTTCATATTGTTAATTTTGTTCAAACTTTTTAATGTTTTTGTGAAAGTATTTAATTAAGTATCACCATTTGTTTTTATATTTGTTTTTATCCTGTGACGTGGTTATCAATTTTCGACAGTGACTTATGTTCATTCGCATACTGTGAATTTTTATTTATGTGTTTGTCAACAAGATTTTTTCTTATGTACAATAAACATATATTCTCTCTCTCTCTCTCTCTACAGGCTACGATGAAATATCGAGCAAAATAATACAAAACCTTCCTCTTAGTGCCCTAAATGTATTGGTTTCACTGATAAATTTATCCTTCCAAACAGGCATATTCCCCTCATTTCTAAAAACCTCTGTGGTTATTCCTCTGCACAAGGGAGGAGATTCTGATGATCCCTCTAATTTTCGTCCTATATCTCTCATTCCAACCATTGCAAAAATCATAGAAAAATTAGTAAAAAAACGACTACTTGAATTCATAAATAAGCATAATATCATCAGTGAAAACCAGTTCGGCTTCCAGAATAATAAAAATACGCACGATGCTATTTTCTCATTTCTGAATAGAGTCTATTCCGAAATAAATGCGGGTGAAAAGATTGCCGCAGTGTTTTGTGACCTGTCAAAGGCATTTGACTGTGTTAATCACAAAATACAGCTGAGAAATCTACAACGATATGGATGCAGAGGATTAACCTTTGAATGGTTCAATTCCTACCTAAAGGGAAGGACACAAATGGTCAAAACAGCAGAACTATAAAAAAAAGGGAAATTAATTCGGGAGTTCCACAAGGTTCTGTATTGGGTCCCATCCTTTTTTTATTATATGTGAATGACCTCACCAAGCTCAATATCTCTGGGAAGTTCACCCTCTTCGCAGATGACACAACCATACTTAGGAATAATAAAAACACTTGTGAGTTGCACAACATAATCTCTGCCGACTTGGGAAAAGTTAAAGATTGGTGCGATGCAAACATATTATCTTTTAACTTAACAAAAACTAATGTAATATCATTTAGATGCTCACTCAATGAACTTTTCTTTGAAGACAGATCATTGGAAACAAAATATAACACTAAATTTCTAGGATTGTTCATTGACCAGAATTTGAAATTTGAGGATCATGTTATCCTTTTCAGGACCGTAAACGAACGAACACGCAAAAATATTTCGTGTCCGTGAGACCGAAAGCGGACTTAAACGCACGGCAAGAGATCCATGTAAGGACCGAAAACGATCGAACACGCGGGTTGCTTTGTATTGAGCACGTGTATTCTGACCACACCCACACTAAAAACTGATTGGTTCGGCTCTTGCTCGCAACTTTTGGCGAAGGTGTGCAGAACATGACAGCTAAGCATACTGTTCTAATAGGATTAAGTACTTTTAATCAATAATTGAGTTACAAGTGCGTTGAACAAGAATAGTTTGAAGTGCAGAAGTGTTTATGCATGTTTACGTGTATGTTACCCGCATTTTTCAAACGAAAGTTGCAATTATTCTCTACAATGGCGAGAAAATATATATTAGAAGAAGAAATGTACGAGCTATTGAATAATTTGAGGCTTATTGAGAAACATTTTCCAGCGATGTTTCCTCGGAAACCGGAGAATAATAAGATAGTTCTGAAAAGGTGTGTTGTTTGCGCAAAGCAAAATGAGAGGAAGGAAACATCATACACTTGTGTACCATGTAACGTCCCACTTTGTGTCATTGGGTGTTTTGAGAGGTACCATTCAGTTGTAAAATTCCAATGTATATTTCATGAACATTTCTTGTACTACTTATTAGAATGAACTCTGATTTTTCTCTTACCAAAAAAGTTTTATATGTTTTCAAGTGTAATATCACAAAATTTAAAATAAAATAAATTTTGTTTTCTCACTGTAATTAGAAAAAAAATAGGTTGTCATGAAGAAATCTGTTACGTCTCAATAAACACTCCCGCTCGGATGTTTCTGGACTGAAGCGGACAAACGCATAGCTCGGCCTGAAACACGGGCTGAATCGGTCCTGAAAGGGTTAAGCAACTTACTGGCAAAATCTCTTCTGTTTTGAGGTTAGAGTGATTTTAAAGAATTGGTTCAACACTGCAAATGGCTTACTTGCACTCATAGATTCTCACTACGCTAAGGAATACGTTTTGGGGAGCATGCAGCCCAACCTATTAGAAAGTTTATTAATTTTACAGAAAGGGCAATAAGGTATATAGGAACCTAATCAAGGATCCTGTAGAACCTTCTTCAAACCATAAAATTCTACGTAACTGCATTATTCATATGGAACCGTGTGTCTAATAAATTAACATATACTAAACTTTACTCGCTTCTTACTATAACACCGGAACAGCAGACACACTCTGAAACTCACAGTGCCAACTAAACATCACCAGAGACTCCTATTTTCAATGGTGGCAAATGTACAATCATTTACCTCTGTACATAAGATCTCAATATAAATGACTACCAATTCAGGAAGTTAGTCAAACAATTTCTATCTGATAGACCTTTTATAATTTGCAGGAATATTTTAACAAAACTTTTAACTGACTCACTCATATTTTTTATATTTATTAATCAAGGTGCATTTAAATTTTACCTTCTATGTTACTCTTTTATAAATTGACTTTATAGATTTATATATACATGTATTTTTATAATCTATTTACTTATATATGCCATATTAACATTGTTTGTACCCTTGCAGTTTTTATTTTTTATTATCTTTTGTCTGCATTGCATTTTTTTACTCTATGTGTATTCACTAACCAAGCTTTGTCAACAAGATTCTGTCTTATGATAATAAAGCATATTTATTATTATTATTATTATTATTATTATTATTATTATTATTATTACAAAAATGACCTTCAACCCACATTTTGAGTAAGTACCTAATTAATTCTTGCAATAGAGCTTTGGGATTTTTTGTAGAACATGCAAAGACTTTGATAATCTATTTATTATGCTTTTGTTCACAGCAAATTAAATTTCGTCAGTGTAGTATGGAACGCACATTATAATGTTTATAAATTACGATTAGAAAGACTTCAGAATAGATTTGTAAGGTTTCTCCACTTCAAAATTACAAAGGTTTATATAACTGTTGGCATTAGTGAAATTCGTTCTCTTTATAATATACAGCTGCTAGAACAACGACGGATAATCACGGATTCACTCTTTATGTACAAAATCATTAAAAATTGTTATGATTCTCCTAATTTTTAGTGTCTATGATTTTTTATCATGTGCCTCAAAGATACACTAGAAATAGACAATTACTTACCAGCCCCAGTTACAACACGAATTTGGGAAAAAATTCTCCAATCACCAGAATGTGTTACTCTTTCAACAAATATTGTAATAATCTAGATATATTCTCCATTACTTTCAATTTTTTCAAAATAACTGTAAGACATATTTTCAGTTCATAATGTTATAATGATTACAATTTAGATTATTCCTGTACCTCTTAGACTACCGAAATATTTATTGTTATTATTTTTATTAGTGGATGCTTGTATGGGTTTCACCTGTTTGTATCTCAAACTTGAAATAAATACATAAATAAATCGGAGGATTACATTATTCTGACCAAATTATGCTGATTTAGTAGTATCTGTGGGTTTTATAGGGAATGTTTGAGAATTCAAAGGTATATGGTATCGAAAAAGAATATGAAATGGTGGGTGAGTTGTCGGGAGTTAGCAGTCAGGGAGTAGGTCATTTGGGAAAGTGAGTTAGTAGCAGAAAACCTGGCCGATCGAGTAACAGAATGAAATGTTTTCAAAATGTTAGTACTCACAGCAAACATAAGAAAAATAATTTAGTGCCTGGGCAAAATTTGTGCACAAGTTTTGTATGTCCTCTTTTTGTTTTTGTTTTTTACAGCAACCATACCAATGGAGTAACAGCTCGGAATCACTTTTAAAATTTAGTATTTACCGAGTTGGCTGAGCAGTCTAAGGCGCGGGATTAAAGTCTTGAATCTGGCGCCTTAGACTACTCGGCCAACTCTGTAAATACTACCTAAATTTTAAAAATAATTCCTACCTCTTACTCCATTAGTATGGTTGCTGTATGAAAAATTTTCGGAAAAAAGGACAAACTTGTGCACAAATTTTGCCCAGACACTAAATGATTATTCTTGTGTTTGCTCTGAGTACTGACATTTTAAAAACATTTCATTCTGTTACTCGATTGGCCAGATTTTCTGCAGCCAGCTCTTAGCCTATAGGGAGTTTTTTACGCGGAGGTCTCAGAGCCAATAGGAGTGGTGTTCTCTGTGGGGCAGTGATCGATGTGTTGAAAAGAGTCGTATAGAACCGACGAGGGATGTAAGTTGAGTTAGATCGTAATGAGTCTTATTTGTGTAATTGGAAATTACAATTATGAAGTCTCTGGTTTTTTAAAAATTTAATGAAGGTAAATTTTATTTGTAAAGGCTTATTTGGCAAATATTTGGGTAAAAGATTGTTTCTGAGGAAACTGATTTTGATTTACTTTTGTTATTAACTATTTTTCATTACCTTTAGTTTGTTTATTCCTATTTTACTTTTCATTACAAGTATCAACATTCCTAAAGAGCTTTATCTGAGGTGACAGTGAATGGGATATTTGGAAATAAAGAGTTTAATTTGATAGATATGAAAAATTAATTTAAGATTAAAAAAAAAAAAAGATTACGCATGTTAAGCTGTGGCCAAACTACACTTGTATGAGCAATGAGTGTCTAAAACAGTGCAGTGCCTTACTTTATCAAATCCAAACTCTAGGTAATAATACAGGCCTTGAAAAGGGAAACATTCTCAATTGAATATTGAATAGAAATATTTTTCTGTGAATTGAAAAATCCACGATAAAAATTAAGTTATTTTTTGTGAATGTCTAACAGAAAACAACTACTTCCCCGGCTAAAGCCACGCTGGGCATTGAAATACATCTGATAAATATTCTGAAAGGACCCTAACTCATATTTTCAAACAAATCATTACAGGCCTTGTTGTCAAAAAACATTTAATATAATTTTGTGATAAACGATGGATGTTATAATTATGGTAATAACAGCAAATGTTTTATAATTTTGATGGCAACATTAAAAATTCAATTTGGTAGTTTTGGCGACTTGCAACATTCCATTATTTACACGCATTTTTTTACTTGTATTAGAATTAGACAAAATATTTTGCTTTTATCTTCGAAAATGTCTTGACCTTACCTGAACCAAACTCCTGACGACACACAGAGCGTCGTGTAAACTCCTCTTCGCTTCTGCGACCAACATTTGATTCCCGCCACGAACGAGGATAGTTACGGCTCTGGAATTAGAGCACTCTTCAATGACCAGCATCCTATCTTTTGTAGTGCCAAACGTTAATTCTCTGACCAGACCTGCATTACCCAATTTTTCGGGGCTAAGCTCTTCGAATCTGGGCACGATTCGTCCTCCAGTCGCAATGGCTATTAGTTCAATTTCGGGTCCCCCAACCTGTGTTCAAATACATACAGAGGTGTTTTTATGGCAAAATATGGTGAAAGTATCATTTCAATATACTCAAATGCATTTTTGATGATAGCAATATGAAACCCTGGGAACACAAATTACAATAATCTTGTGTTTATACTGAAGATAGTAAATTGAATGAATAACCAGATAATCAAATATTCTAGTAAAAATGAATATGAAACTAATATTGGGGTATGGGGTTATAAATCTGAATGGGGCTAGGAGAAATCATTTTAGACTTCTTAGTCCGTTTTAAAAACATGTTTTTTTTAATTTAAATAATTATTTATGATTTCATTCATATATTACTTTTACTTTCGGATTATACTGTGTGACACAGACTCATGGTACACCCCCCTTTTCTCCTTTGTTTCTCTAGCTATATTTCTGAAATTTGGAACGTTGAATAAGCTCACTAGACGGCACTTTTTCACATATTTGAAAAAAAAAAGAACTTCCGGTTTTTTCGGAAATGACATCAACTTTCGAAGTTCAAATGGGACACTCTGTATATTCATTACATTTTTGAAATCTTCATAATTATCTGATCTGATCCAATGATACCTTAATTTGTCAGAACACCCATTTTACTTTTCAATATAGAGATATATATATTAACTCCCTAAAATTATTCCAAATTATCAAAATAATGCTACACTATTAGTCCGGTCAATCTAGACATTCGAAGGTGCATAAAATCACAACAAGCTGAAAATCAGTTAAATTGTTCAAAACATAATTATAAATAAAATGTTCAAGTTCCCCATCATTCCCGTGTATGGAAAGAATTTTACTCGAGGTCAAAGGTGAAAAAAATGAGTTTTTCGCGATTTTCAGCAAAACGGTAAGTTTAATCATAAAAGTACCCCAGACAAAAATTGTAGATCATCAAATTATCTATAAACGTAGCTGCAACTATTATTCGCGAAGATATTCAAACCACAGTATTTGATAATTCTAACTTAGAATTTAGATCATTTCAAATTAATATGCACAAATATTTGCCATTGTACCATGACTGCTGTTCGACCAAGGTATTTCAAGTCTAAATTACAATTAGGCCTCGCAGTTTTTTTTCATCGATGGTTCGGGTCTAAACGTCTTACACAAATCTTTTCGGCTTTTGGTTTATGTGCTTCTTATAATGATACAATAATGTACGAGGCAGCAGCAGTTTTCCATCGTCCTCCTCATGTCCTACCACCAGGAAGTGGCACTCTTATTCAATACATTGCAGACAATGCTGATATTAATGTAAATACGCTAGACGTCAATAACACGCTCCACATAATGGGTATTATTCAAATTGTTACTCCAAAATATTCAGTTTTACTAGAACTAAAACAGCAGTTTTCAAAATGTTTGAAAAACAAGATTTAGTTCAATGTGCTGAAGTTTTTAAAAAGAGTAATTCAACTCAACAAGAAGTTATCACCAACGGCCTCAGTTGCTGCTTATCAACATCTTTTTCGGGTATATTACCAAGTTCAAGTGTGGCTTGGTTATCAACTAGACCCTACAGACTGGGGTTGGAAGTTGGTCAACAATACATTAGAGCCAGTTCAAACTTTACTCCCATATGCGCCGGACAAACTGCTGAACACAATTTTTTGCAACTGCAAAAAGGGATGCAGTGCTAAATGTGGTTGCAAAAAAGTCGGACTGTTTTGTTCTCTGGCATGTACAAATTGTCAAGGCCGGTCGTGCTCTAATGTTGAATCACCAACAGTGGAGGATTCGTTTGATTCCAACGAAGTTGACGCAATTTACTTACACCCAGAATGAAGATGAAGAAGAAGCAGAAGAAGAACAAGAAGAAGATCAAGAAGAAGAACAAGAAGAATTTGAAGGTTACGAATCAGACGAATGAACTTCACTATTTTTTTTTTAATTTATATCGCTTTTATCTTTTCCAATGTTTGAAAATTTCCGTTATTTTGCAATAGTTTCAAATTAAACAGGATCACAACTGACCCGTGGAGTAGGCCTACTGGGGAAACCACGTTACAAAAAACGCGCTAAGTACACTACCTCATAGGTAGCGTGGAAATGTGTGCATATTATGACGATAATAACTTTTACAACTTTTTGAATCGTTATATCTCAGAAACGGTGGCTCGTAGGGAAAAAAGTACTGATACATTTTTTATAGATAAATTTATGAACTACAATTTTTGTCTGGGGTACTTTTATGATAAAACTTACTGTTTTGCTGACAATCGCGAAAAACTCATTTTTTTGACCTTTGACCTAGAGTAAAATTTTTTGGTCTAGATTGACAGGACTATATCGCATTTTCAATTAAAATAGTATTGTGGTTCGAAATACGTGCCAAAAGAGTAAAACCAAAAGTTTTTTTATTCAAAACTCCATTTTTTCAAATGGTACCATAATGGTACTCTGACGTAATACGAAAGTACCATCGATGGGGTAGCCATCCATATTAACTCCTTTTGTGTTTAACCAATACGAACACAATAATGTATTTAAGAAAAGTTTAAGTAACGGGTAATTCAGCGTGAGGTACTTTACTCAATAATTTTTTTTACAGAATAGGCATTAGTTGGGTCCAGCCTTCACTGTAAGTTTGACTGAGTATTGATTATCATTGCATCATGGTTGGAGTTCCACCGGAACAGCGATTCCAAATTGTGGACCTGTATTAGAGCTCGTCCAGTATTGAAACGACCGTTTGGTAGGTAGAGAGGGGGAAAACACGAGTGGACACGATTTGATATGGCTGCTTATGCTACTGCGAATCTTCACCAGTGTCGCGTCATGCAGCATTTGAAAGGTTAGGTTTGTTTGATTAATAAATAGGTAGTGCAGTTATTTATTCAATTTTGACAAAAAATTCATAATTGCCGACCCCGAAAACCCCCACATACCAATTTTGAATCGAATCTGAACATAATCACAAAACTCGTCCGCCAAAAACTACGTCTCGTGTTTTGCCTATACCAAATAATTTGATACGCCTATGGAATTTCTATTAATAGCCACAGTTAGACAATCGTTCGGGTATCTTCAAGAAAAATTGGTTGTTAGGTAGGGGAAGGCCAAAGTGGTCGTTTCAATACTGGAAGAGCTCTACAACAATCACCGGTCTGTGAAGAAGTTTTTCGTGCACTTCGAGCAACGTACGGTCGGAATAATCGACCCACCGAACGCGCTATTGCCAAGACGATCAAAAATTTTTAAACCCAATTTTTATTATTGGGTGACCGGCGACCAAATAGACCACGTCCAGCACATTGCGAAGAGAATGTAGCCGTGGTAGCTGAGATTGTGCGAGAAGACCGTGAACAATCGATTCGACGACGTTCTCAACAGGTTGGTTTGTCGTTTGCAACAACGTGGCGGATTTTGCGAAAGGATCTAGGTTTAAAACCATACAAAATCCAACTTGTCCAAGAATTGAAGTCGCCAGACCTGCCAAAGCGTCGAGTTTTCAGGACCTGGTTCTGGAAAAGCTCAATGAAGATCCGCTGTTTCATCGCAGAATTTTGTTCAGTGATGAGGCCTATTTCTGGCTTAATGGATACGTTAATAAACAAAATTGCCTGATTTGGGGTGATGCGCAGACGAAAATAATTCAAGAACAGCCGCAGCATCCAGCAAAATGCACTGTGTGGTGCGGTTTATGGGCAGGTGGCATCATCGGGCCACATTTTGTCAAAGATCTGGCTGGCCGGAACATAACCGCCAATGGTATTCGCTATTGCGCTATGCTAATGGACTATTTATTGCCCAAACTTCAAGACTGTGATGTCGGTGATTTTTGGTTCCAACAAGATGGGGCTACTTCCCATAGTGCGCATGCAACCATGGACATATTGAGAAATCATTTCGGTGAGCAGCTTATTTCTCGTTTTGGACCAGTGAATTGGCCGCCTAAGTCATGTGATATCACCCCTGTTGATTATTTTCTCTGGGGTTACGTGAAGTCTCAAGTTTATGCAAACAAGCCAGCTTCGGTTGTGACATTGGAAGCAAACATTACTCGTATTATTGGCCAGATTCCCATCATTATGCTCGAACAAGTGATCTAAAATTGGAGGTTGCGAATGGACCATCTATGGCGTAGCTGCGCCCAACATTTGACTGAAATAATATTTAAATAAATAATAGTTTAAAAACTAAAGAACACGCTTTAATAGAAAACTAAACTAAAAAGTAGAAAATAATTTTAAATGAGTTTGAAATAAGAATACAGTGATTAACAACAAATTTATTTCATCATAAAAAAGCGTGGGGTGCTTGATGTCAATTGTTGTTAATATTTCATGGACAGATATTGGTAAAAGTAGAATCATTATGAAAATATCTTAAAAAGCACCCCACGCTTTTGTACGATGAAATAAATTTGTTGTTAATCACTGTATTCTTATTTCAAACTCATTTAAAATTATTTTCAACTTTTTAGTTTTGTTTTCTATGAAAGCGTGTTTTTTAGTTTTCAAACTATTATTATTATTATTTAATTTTTTTAACTATTATTCTCCAATTTTGAATAGAATCAGACCATAATCACAAAACTCGTCTACCATTTTGGAGCCGCCATCTTGAATCCTTCAATTTTGACAAAATAATCATAATCTCCGACCCCAAAAACCCCCACATACCAATTTTGAATAGAATCAGACCATAATCACAAAACTCGGCCGCCATTTTAAAGCCGCCATCTTGAATTTTTCAATTTTTACAAAAGAATCATAATCTCCGACCCCAAAAACCCCCACATACCAATTTTGAATAGAATCGGACCATAATCACAAAACTCGTCTACCATTTTGGAGCCGCCATCTTGAATTTTTCATTTTGACAAAAGAATCATAATTCGACCCAAAACCCCAATACAATTTTGAAGAATGGACCATAATCACAAAACTCGCCCGCCATATTGGAGCCGCCATTTTGTTTTTTTTTTTCAAACAAAAATTTCTTAATGCATTGTTACCGGAATTATGTACACCTGCCAAATTTCAAATCATTGTACGTCTGGAAGTGGGTCAAAATCGCGCCCAAAGGAGTCGGTTACAAACAAACATACAAGTGAAGCTAATATAAAGCTTGTAAAAATAAATGGGATCAATTGTTCTTTTAAATCATAATAAAGTTGTTCCAATTGCATTCCATTTTGTGTTCCATTTCAAAATATTTTCCTGAACCTCATGATGAATCACCCGTTATCTTCTCGGTTCAATAACAATTTATCAAGGTGGCTATGAAACAGAAATCACATTTTGACGTTTCGATAAATCTGTAATTGATAGTCACTGAATACATTATTGAATTGATCGCATTAATAATAGAAATAAGTTAAGAATGCCACCAGTTTATAACAGAAACGAAAAAGTAGATATGCTGTAGATTTATGGGGAATGTCAGCAAAATGCAGTTGTTGCTCAACAGCTGTACTCGGAAAGATACCCGAACGACAATGTCTGGCTCAAAATTACTTCAAGCGTCTTGAAGAGCAGTTCAGAAGAGAGCCTGATAATAATGTTGGTAATGAACATAATATTGTTTCTGAAGATATGGAGATAAATGTTTTCATGAGAGTGGAAATCAATAAAACAGCATCTCTGAGGAAGATCGCTTCCGAGTTGGATACCAGTCGTAAATGTATCAGAAGAATTTTGAAAAAAAAGTATTGATCTTATAAATATCAAATACATCAACATATCTAGGAAGATGATAGTATAAGTAGGATGGAATATTGCAGGTGGGTACTAAGCAATAATGTACAGCCAAATAATGAGTTTCTGAAAACAATTGTATTCTCCGATGAGTCAAGATTCACCAATCTTGGTTTATTTAACGAACAAAATACTCGATACTGGACGCAAGAGAATCAGCATTTATTTAGGCAGGGGAATTTCCATGAACGTTTTGGGTTTAATGTATGGCTAGGAGTATTTGAAGATCGACTAATTGGTCCCATAATATTTGATCGACCTTTGAATGGTGGTAGATACCTAAGTTTCCTCAGAAATCAAATTGAAGATTATTTAGAAGATTTACCGCTGAATCTGGAAAGTCAGCAGTTTTTTCAGCAGGATGCTGCCCCTCCACACAATAGTGACGGATTACCTTCGTGATTTATTTAGGGAAATGTGGTTCGGAACACATGGTCCTGTTAGGTGGCCTGCAAGATCACCTGACTTAACCCCTTTATATTTTTTTATTTGGTTACTTGAAAAATATCGTTTACAAAACATACCCAATGACCCGCTATTACCTAGAATCACAAGTTAGACAAGCCATTCAAAGTAGAATGCCTCAACATTTGAACAATGCTCAAAAATGTTTGGATGTCGGTGGTGGACATTTCAAACAGCTATTATAAGATTTATTTTTTTCTTATTTTGTTTCGTTATTAATTAAATTGTGAGAGAATACCTAATTGTTATTCCTTTGATTACATTGGATTTGAATCTAGGCTTTGAGCCTTCGAGCTTTAGGAGCTCTATCGGTTGGATGAAAATTGACCAGATCTCCGTAAAATAACTATTTCTATTATCAATCCGATCAATTCAATAATGTATTCAGTGACTAACTGACAATTACAGATTATCGAAACGTTTGTGTTCATGTTGAAAAGGGAAACATTCTCAATTGAATATAAATATTTTTCTGTGAATTGAAAAATCCACGATAAAAATTAAGTTATTTTTTGTGAATGTCCAACAGAAAACAACTAGAAAAATCGAATAAAACGGTTTTCTTCACATAAAGGATTCAATATAAAATCGAACCAGAAAATGGTAGATCTCAGGTGAAAAACAACTACTTTCCTGGCAAATACCACGCAGAACGTTGAATGATATTCACCTGAAAATCCATGCATACTTCCATATAATATCAATGGACATTGAATGCAAATGTTTCTTTCTGATAAGCTCGATTATGTTTAATTTATGTCGTGTTCACCTAACAATCCGCATACCGGTTTCAGGCTTCTTGGCCCTCATCAGTACGGAGTAGTCAACCAGCCAAAGGTCCAAAGAACTCTGGCTGAAGTGAGACACAACGTAAACTAACCATCATCGAGTTTGTAACACCTTCAGCAGCCGGAAAAGATAAACTTTAACTGGCGGTACCTAGTGACAGAAGAAACACTCGAAAAATCTCCCACCTCGATAGGTTTCTAAATAAAGATTCCTTCTCAGTAGTGGCAAGCCCGTCTAGCATATAGTGAAAGATAAGTGCCATGTGAAGTGGAATGAATAGAAAAATCGAATAAAACGGTTTTCTTCACATAAAGGATTCAATATAAAATCGAACCAGAAAATGGTAGATCTCAGGTGAAAAACAACTACTTTCCTGGCAAATACCACGCAGAACGTTGAATGATATTCACCTGAATCCTTTATGTGAAGAAAACCGTTTTATTCGATTTTTCTATTCATTCCACTTCACATGGCACTTATCTTTCACTATATGCTAGGACGTGGCTTGCCATCTCTACTCGAGAAGGAATCTTTATTTAGAAACCTATCGAGGTGGGAGATTTGTTTCGAGTGTTTCTTTTAGTCACTAGGTACCGCTCAAGTTAAAGTTTATCTTTTCCGCGCGTCTCAGAGGTGTTACAAACTCGATGATGGTTAGTTTACGCTAGGTCTCACTTCAGCCAGAGTTCTTTGGGCCTTTGGCTGGTTGACTACTCCGCACTGATGAGGGCCAAGAAGCCTGAAACCGGTATGCGGATTGTTAGGTGAACACGACATAAATTAAACATAATCGAGCTTATCAGAAAGAAACATTTGCATTCAATGTCCATTGATATTATATGGAAGTATGCATGGATTTTCAGGTGAATATCATTCAACGTTCTGCGTGGTATTTGCCAGGAAAGTAGTTGTTTTTCACCTGAGATCTACCATTTTCTGGTTCGATTTTATATTGAATCCTTTATGTGAAGAAAACCGTTTTATTCGATTTTTTCTATTCATTCCACTTCACATGGCACTTATCTTTCAGAAAACAACTACTTCCCCGGCTAAAGCCACGCTGGACATTGAACTCATCTGATAGATATTCTGAAACGACCCTAACTCAAAAGAAAAAGAAAATATTGGTACTGAACCAAGAAGATACTTAAACTTTTTTCAACTACATTATTGTGTTCGTATTGGTTATACACAAAAGGAGTTAATATGGATGGATACCCCATCAATGGTACTTTCGAATGACTTCAGAATACCATCATGGTACCATTTGAAAAAATGGAGTTGAGTACTTTGTTTTATTTTTTGGTATGTATTTCGAACCACAATACTATTTTAATCGAAAATGCGATAGTGTAGAATTATTTTGATTATTTGGAATAATTTTAGAGAGTTCATGGCTCTCTAGATCGAAAAATAAAATGGGTGTTCTGACAAATGAAATATCAACTATAAGGTATCATTGAATTCGGATAATTACGAAGATTTCAAAAATGTAATAATATACAGGGTGTCCCATTTGAAAATCGAAAGTTGATGTCAATACCGAAAAAACCGGAACTTGTTTTTACACGCTTTATATTAGCTTCACTTGTATGTTTGTTTGTTTGTAACCGACTCCTTTGGGCACGATTTTGACCCACTTCCAGACGTCCGAATGATTTGAAATTTGGCAGGTGTACATAATTCCGGTGACAATGCATTAAGAAATTTTTGTGAGAAAAAAAAACAAAATGGCGGCTCCAATATGGCGTACGAGTTTTGTGATAATGGTCCGATTCGCTTCAAAATTGGTATCTGAGGGTTTTTGTGGTCGGAGATTATGATTCTTTTGTCAAAATTGAAAAATTCATGGCGGCTCCAAAATGGCGGACGAGTTTTGTGATTATGGTCCGATTCGCTTCAAAATTGGTATCTGAGGGTTTTCATGGTCGGAGATTATGATTCTTTTGTCAAAATGGAAGAATTCAAGATGGCGGCTCCAAAATGGCGGACGAGTTTTATGGTCCGATTCGCTTCAAAATTGGTATCTGAGGGTTTTCGTGGTCGGAGATTATGATTCTTTTGTCAAACTTGAAAAATTCAAGATGGCGGCTCCAAAATGGCGGACGAGTTTTGTGATTATGGTCCGATTCTATTCAAAATTAGTATGTGGAGGTTTTTGGGGTCGGAGATTTTTACACGTTACACGCAATATGGACCAAAATGTTAAAAATAAAATTCTAGTTTAAAAAAACTAAAAAAACACGCTTATATAGCAATAAGGACTAAAAAGTTAAAAATACATAATGGTTAAAAAAACTGAAAAACACGCTTTTATAGAAAACCAAACTAAAAAACACGCTTAAATAGCAATAAGGACTAAAAAGTTAAAAATAAAAAATAATAGTTTAAAAAAACTAAAAAACACGTTTATATAGAAAACCAAACTAAAAAATAGAAAATAAGAAAAAAAAATATTTTATTTAAAAAAAAGCGTGGGGTGCATCAATAATTATATAGTACATCACACACCTAGGGCAGTAAAGTAAGAAATGTCTCAGATCACAGGTAATTGATACCATGCACCCCACGCTTTTTTTTTAATAAAATACATTTTTTTCTTATTTTCTATTTTTTTAGTTTGGTTTTCTATAAAAGCGTGTTTTTTAGTTATTTTAAACTATTATTTATTTTTTTAAATATGTCAACAAGTGCCTTCTAGTGAGCATATTCAATGTTCCAAATTTCAGATATATAGCTAGAGAAACAAAGGAGAAAATGAGGGTGTACCAAGAGTCTGTGTCACACGGTATAATCATAGACTATTAACTTACATATACACATCAAATGATTTTGAATAAATTCATAATATTATGAACTAACATATTTATTGTTTTATAGATTGCTCAAGAACAACTTTAAAGTGCAAGAAATTGACCAGAATTATGTCTACATTCCTCCATCATTTCCATTATTAATATTAATAGATTCATTCTTACCCATCTGACAGCTGGAAGCTCCTGCTGAAGCAATAAATGGTTTGCTTCATCATCAAATCCCCACTGACAGATTGCCAAATTGGCTCCAGCCTTCTTCACTAGCCCCACCTAAAAAAACAAGTTTACCATCAATATTTCAAAAATAAACTTATATGACAAGAAATACTTTCATGTGAAATCACAAGACTCATTACTCTCAAGCGAACTTACAATTTCTTTGAACTTGTCCTCCTCATACTGCCTGAGCTCTTTGTACTCCTCAACACTTGTCACATCCAACTTATGTTTGGTCTTTGGTTTTGGTGGTTCGAATGGACAGGTAAGAATGGCCAACTTGACATTTCTGAGTTCTTTGGGCATTTGAGGGTGTGACATTGTTTTATCAATAACTACCCCCCTGACTAATGTGCTGTCTTCCAATTTTCCTCCAACCTAGAAGCAAAGGGAATTAAGGATACACAATAATGAATATGGTAGGCTACAACTTAGATTGGTGATGCTCATTCCATTGATCTCCACCAATAATTACCTTTCCTTCCATTTTGATGAGCTCAAAATTGACATCCTTCGTCTCCAAATCAGCTACCGCCAGAACCGCATCAACAGCAATCTCCGCCATCTGTCTGTGACATTTGTTGATAATTTTAGACCCTAGAGTGGTCATGGCCACCCTGACAAGAGGTTCCTTATTATCGGCAGACACAGGAAATAGTTCGGCTATCTTTTCCAAGTGTTGAACAGCAGTTTGACAGGCTAATTCAAAACCATCAGCTATTCGGATGGGATGGATTCCGCGGTCAAGGAGGGTTCCAGCTTGTTCCAGAAGAGCACCAGCTAGAACTACCACACCAGTAGTACCATCACCTATAGAATATATTGCATCCTTAATAAGTTCATCTTGGACGAGTCATACATACAATAATATATATATATATATATATATATATATATATATGAATATACAATGAAACTATATATTATCACATAGTAGCATAAAATCAATTTACAGGAATACTCTGCAACTTACGATAGCAGTAAAATATTCAACAAGCTTCCAGATTCTATCAAAAGTCACAATAATCTCAATAGGTTCAAAACAAACCTCAAAAATCTGCTATGTTCAAAAGCTTACTATACATTACAAGAGTATTTTGACGATTCCCACATGTCGAAAGTTTTATGAATTTGATGGCCATAATCTACTTTTTATCTCTTTAATGTCTTTTATACTTATCTTTATATATATGTGTGTATGCGCATATGTGTGTATGCGCATATGCGTGTGCATGTATATATTGATTACTATCGTTTCGGACGTCCATCGTCTTAATGTATTTAAAAGGTTTTCACGACGTTTCGAATGCTTGTATCTGCAATCTCTTCAGGTGAATACTGACAAGGTGCTACTTACCAATTTATATGACTGTCGGCGCAATGATGCGTGCAATTCCGCCATGTGCAGCGGTGCGTGTAATTTCGCGCGGTGTGGTGGTGCGTGAAGTTTTGCGCCTCTGCAGCCCGCCAGAAAGAGCAATCAGGGGTTTTCATACGTTCTTGATCTCAACGCTTGGTTGACTAAAGGCGTTATTGGCTTCGATGTAGGCGGCCTCTTTGAACTTTCGTTTGAACCAATGCTCCTCTCTATGTAGAACACTTGCGTCGTCCCATAGAACTCGATGGTGCTCAGTCCAGGCGTGGTCAGGGATTCCCGATTTCGATGTTTCTCCACGTTGAGTCCATTTCTTGTGCTCATCCAATCTTACCGATAACGGTCTCTTTGTCTCTCCAATGTAGGAATCTCCGCATTCACAACTTCATAAATGCAATTCTTACTGATTTAATTTTTGTTGTCAGGTTTGGTCTTGGTCAGGAAACTCCGTAAAGTACTGCCGGATTGGAAGCAGCTCTTGATGTTGAACTTGTTTCCGATCCTTCTGATCTTCTCGGAGACACCTCTGATGTACGGAAGGCAGATCTCTGTGCTTTGCACGCATCATTGCGCCGACAGTCATATAAATTGGTAAGTAGCACCTAAACTTGTCAGTATTCACCTGAAGACGATTGCAGATACAAGAATTCGAAACGTCGTGAAAACCTTTTAAATACATTAAGACTATGGACGTCCGAAACGACCTTCTCACGTGATGATATAGTTATATTGTGGACAAACACGATCAACCAAAGGCTTTTGGAAGACTTAATGAGCAAATGTCAACATACTCGTGTAATAATAATTTCTGAGCCATACAGATTCGATAAAATGGCAAGTAGGAACGAAATAATATACAAAAATAACTTAAATTTTCTAGAGCACTCTACCGTCAACAATCAACTACAGCTAGATTTATTGACTGTAATAACATATTTCGTAGAAATAACTATGCTCCTGAGGCTACAATCTGAAAAGAGTTGCAAAAATACATCTTGCAAAAGCCATACTGAATTTGATAAATAGATAGATTTATTTGAACATGTTATGTAAATTACATTTATGTCAAGTCAGAAAAAGATGGGTACTAAGTTGTGTATATAAAAAAAATAGTAATATCAATTGTGACAGTTTTTTTTTTTTTTTTTATGTTCTGGTTCCCACGAAAAGGGATATCCTGTAATGTTCAGAGAACATCGTGGGAACCAAGGGAAAGAAGGTAGGAGTTGGTGTTCTTCTTAAATTTCTGAAGGTTGTATGCCTCGGGGAACACCTCCCTAGGCAATGAGTTCCAAAGCCTACGCTGTTAGTTTGGATGAGCGAGTCTTTGGAAAGTGATGTTCTGCAGGTCTCCAAAGTGACCACGAAGGGGTGTGATGACTGAACTTGGCGGGTTAATCTCGAAGAGACTGCCAAAGCAGGACGATTGTTGATATTTCAGAAGAGCATAGCCCATGAAAATATCTATAAAATAGAGACAAATCGCCAACTTTTCTACGGTGTTCCAGACAAGTGAGCGAGTTTGTGGCGAGGCATCACCGGCGAGACGAATTGCCCTTTTGGGCAGAATCCAATAGCCTCAGGATATGTTTAGGTGCCGCACTCCAAATATGGGAACATTATTCCAGGACAGGTGGAATCTGTGCCTTTTAGATCATAAGCAGCTGACTGGGGATGATATAGTTCTTGGCGCGAAAAAAAAAACCAAGTTTTGGGTATGCACTTTTGGCAATGGACCTCACAAGTGATTTTCCCAGGAAGGTTATTGCTGATAGTAATGACCAAGCATCGATATGGATGACTTCAGTGGTATGGTTACTCCTGACAAAGTTATGTTAGGCACAGTGAGATCGGCTTTTCTAGAGAAAAGACATAGCTTGTGTTTTGTTTGCATTGAATTCTACCAAGTTATTAGATCCCCATTCGAGAATTGTTGCTAAGTCCATATTTATATTATTAACATTTCTTCCTCGTTCATTTCTGGTTTCACGGGCTGATATAGGGGCCCTGGAAAGCGGTATGGAGGGTACTATCATCGGCAAAGCTGTGTACTGGACATGAAGTTGCTTTCAACAGGTCGTTGATGTGAAGTAGAAATAGTGTTGGTGCAGAATAGATCCTTGCGGAACACCAGCATTTATGAGTAGAGTGTCAGATGAAACTCCATCGACCACTACATGGAGAGACCTGTTTGAGAAAACTAGCAAGCAGAGAACACAGCTGAGGGGCAAGCCATAAGGCGGAAGCTTGGCGAGGAGTCCCTGGTGCCAAACTCGATCGACGCCTTGGAGATATCTAATGCCACAGCTAAAGTTTCTCCATACTTTTCAATAGATAGCTGCCATATATGTGAGGCGTGGCGAGCAGGTCACCAGTTGATCTCTGATGGCGGAAGCCATATTGCCTATCGTTGACAATTCCTGAGTCTTCCAGATATTTCATGAGCTCGATGTTGATGGCTTTTCCATGACCTTTGAAATAATAGATAGCAGTGCGATAGGTCTGTAGTTGCTAGGTAGGGCCTTTTGCCTTTTTTAGGGACTGGCTGTACTCTTGAAATTTTCCAATTGGGCGGAAATACCCCAAATTGTAAGAGTGGTTGAACAACTTGCAAAGAACAGGTGTTAGTTCGGGGCACATTTCTTGAGAACAATCGGCGGGATTCCGTCAGATCCACAGGCTTTGTTGGTGTTGAGACCCAGCAAAATCTTTCTGATAATGCGTTGCGAAAGGTGATCTCGGGCATGTGACTGTCAATAGGTGTAATGTTGGGGTTGTTTTCCCCATGAATCCCGAGTGGAATTTCCAGCAAATAGGTGCGCAAAGATATTGGCTTTTCCTGGGCAGTCGTTGCTAGTGTTCCATCTTCTTTGGTTAGAGAAGGAAATGAGCTGGAAGTGAAGTTTCTTCCCACAGCTTGCGAAGACCAAAATGAGCGGGATCCGTTAAGACATTCAACAAGTTTTGATCTTATTTTGGCATTGTGGGCGTCTTTTGAGCATTCTATTGTCTCTTTGCATATGCCTCTAGCCCGACATATGCTGCTCTGGTCTCAGGGCCGGATTTTTTAGCCATCGATGGTATGCTGCCTGTTTGGAAGCCACAGCTCTAGAGCAGTTTCTGTTAAACCAGGTCTTATCGGATGATGTTCTTCTTTCGGTATTCGGTATGTAAGTTTGCATCCCCAACATGATGATTTCAGAAATTGTCTCAGCACATCGTGTTGGATCTACTGAAGAGAAACAAACTCTCTTCCATGGAAACGCTGAGAAAAACATACAAAGACCTTCCCAGTCGGCCGAATTGTAATGCCACATGAGACGGGGTGGTATTGTGCAGCTCGATGGTAAATGGAAAGAGCATGTTGTGGAGATGAGGGTGTGATCAGAGTTTCCAGTAACATTTAAAACATCTAAAACATAAAAGGCTAGAAATCATTCTGAATATGTACAGTTCATGTAATCTTGTAAATTATAAAAACAATTTTTTAAAAGATATTCTTTTACCCTCCTCTTGAATACATTAATGCTCAATGATGCTAGATGGGAAGGCAAATTATTGTAGAGTTTGATATCCAGTGAATTACGCACTGACATTTCTAGCTTAACCCGGGGTTGTCTTAGTTTTTGTGCATTTCTGGTCTCGTAATTGTGGTAGTCTGAGTGGGAAGAATATACACTTTTATTTTTTGTGAATCTGAAGCAGTGTGTGGTAGATGTAAATACAAGGCAATGGCATAATTATAATTTTTTTAAAAAGTGGTTTGGCAATGTTTATTGAATGGGACTCCTGCTATAATCCTGAGTCCTTTTTTTGCATACGAAATGCTCTGAGAGCATGGGAAGACCTACCCAAAGGAGTACTCCATATGTCAAGTGAGTGTGGAATAGTGAATGATAGGAGCTCATTAGTGTTTCGGTGCTCAGAACTTTCTTCAGCCTACGAAGTAGATAAAGTTGGGTGGACAATTTTTTACACAACATTTCAATATGATTTTCCCATTTGAGTGAATCGTCGATAGTTATGCCAAGCAGTTTAACATGGTTTTTACTTGTTAACCGGTTATTTGATGAAATAATAATATTTTGGGTTTTATTCCTATAAATAACTGGGACCTCGAAAATACGGACAAGCATATTAAGAACAATGACAGCGACATAAAAACGACAACATCCAAGGACTTCACAATTTCTACACTCCCAAACTATTCAGGTTCACCGAATACAAAACTTGGAGATTCCTTAGTAGAGGATGAAGCTCTTAAATCCAAGAACCATTTTTTAGAGGTAACTCCACTGACAAGAAACACATCACCGTTCTGTCTCTAAACATTCAGTCACTAAGAAACAAAATTGACGAACTCTTCATATTACTGGAAAATCATAAATTCCCGGATTTCGTCACCCTAACTGAGCACTGGCAGAGGGAGGAGGAGCCAGCCCATCTATCCAATTACATATCAGCTGCTAGATTCAACAGGATCAGCTCACCACATGGAGGGACCATAATCTTTATGAATGACTCATTAGTAGACAGTCATAACTTTGTTCAATTGGACAAATTTGACAACATTTTTGAAGAGAAGGTGTTCGAATGTGCCATCATTTTTAGTTCTAAACTTAACATGTACATTATAAGTATTTACAGAGCTCCTTCCACAGATGCAAACATATTTCTAGACAAACTCGAGTTGCTCCTATCAAAACTTTCACCACATTCGAATATATTAATAACTGGTGATTTAAATATCAATTTCACTGATCTAGAGTCCCAGCATACCCATCATCTGACCAATTTACTAAGTTCATTTAATATAAAAATGCATGTCAAGGAACCCACTCGAGCATCACAATTCTCTGCAACCACAATTGACTATTTCTGCAGTAATTCCGAAGAAACTTCATGTTCAGTTGTTCCCTCAGGCCTATCCGACCACGAAGCAATTCTCGGCACCTTACTACTTGATATAAATACCCCTAATCCTAAGTTCAAATATAGCCGACTATTTAGTAAAAAAAATTATATTAAATTCCAAGAGTTTTGCACATATACTAGCTGGGGGGATATCTTCGCCTCTCAAGACCCCTTTTTTTCATTCTATAATCTACTCTTAGGTAATTTTAACTCAGCTTTTCCAATTCAAAAGTTAAAAATTAAGAAAAAGAAACATTGGCTAACAAAAGGAATAAAGATTTCGGCGAAAAATCTAAAATTCCTCCACACAATTAGAAAATACACCAGCGAACCGTTCTTTCATAAATATTACACCAGATATCGTAACTTATATCAAAAAGTATTGAAATCAGCAAAAGATAAGTATTATAAATCAAGAATTGAAGAATCTTCCAACAAGTCTAAAGAAAGCTGGGGAATAATTAACAACCTTAGAGGAAAACAGAAAACTTCATTTGAAATCCCTCTCAGTCCAAATACCCTTAACAACTATTACTGCACTGTAGCCTCTAAATTAACTGCACACTTGATTCCCACAAATAACTAGACAATTACATGTCGAACCTCTATGTCGAAGAAAACTTCTATTTTGTTTCAACTCACACATCTGAATTAAAAGAAAAGATCAGCGGCATAAAAAATAAAAAAGCCTCAGGGCAGGACGAACTCTCAATCAATATATTTGCAAACCTTCCCGATTCTGCCCTCGAAGTCCTGGCAACTCTCATCAATCAGTCACTCCAACAGGGAGTCTTTCCTGATTTTCTAAAAACTTCAATTATAGTTACACTTCATAAAGGAGGCGACCCTGCAGACCTGTCAAATTATCGCCCAATATCTCTCATACCCACCTTGGCTAAAATAATTGAAAAATTAGTTCAGAAGAGAATTTTGGAATTTATACTTAGAAATAAAATCTTGAGTGAGAACCAGTTTGGCTTTCAAAGGCAGAAGAACACTAACGACGCAATATTTTCCCTTCTTAATAAAGTTTATAGCGAAATTAATGAAGGTGAGGCAGCTGCAGCAGTGTTTTGTGACTTATCCAAGGCATTTGACTGTGTGAGTAACAAAATCCTGCTGAGCAAACTCGAATACTATGGGTTTAGAGGAATCAGCCAGCTATGGTTCAAATCATACCTTGAAAATCGCTCGCAATTGGTAAAAACTAACCAACTCTCTCGAACTGAGTCAACTCATTGTGGCGTACCACAGGGTTCAGTACTCGGTCCCACACTGTCCCTACTGTACATAAACGATCTCACAAAAGTTAATATATCTGGTAAGTATACAATATTTGCTGACGATACCACCATATTTTGGCATGACAAAGATGAACAAACATTACATCACAAGATTCAAGAAGACATTGAACAAATTAAAACCTGGTGTGACGATAACTTACTGGTCTTCAACCCTACTAAAACAAACCTATTAACATTCCGCTGGGAGCTTTCTGCCCTGAGCCTAGGCCCTCATAACATTGACAATGTTTCTCTCTCTAAATTTCTCGGAATTAATATTGATAATAAATTACAATTCAATGACCATGTCACGAAGTTGTGCAAAAAATTGTCATCAGGTTGCTACGCCATCAGGATTATATCACATGAATTGGGTTTTACAGCTGCTAAATCAGCTTACTTTGCCCTTATCGAGTCCCACCTGGTCTATGGCATAGCCTTCTGGGGAGTATGCAGCAAACAACTACTACAAATGGTGCAGGTTGTACAAAAAAGAGCCATTAGGGCCCTCTGTAAAGTGAAAAAGTGTGATTCTTGCAGAGATCTATTCAAAAATCATAGAATCCTCACAGTTACTTCTATATTCATTCTAGAAACCACCTGCCTTATACACAAGAATCGCCACAAATATAATGCACTGCCCTCATACCATAACACAAGATCCTCGCAAAAATTGAGATTATCCTTACCTATCCCTAAAAACAATCTTGTTAAGGAATCTCTCATTTATAACGGTATAAAAATGTATAAGCAGTAAATCGAATCTCTTGGATTATTTAAAAAAACTGTAAAAGAATTGCTTCTTATCCATTCATTCTACAATACGGAAGAATTTTTTAATAGTGAACTTTTTCGTCAGCACTAAAATATGCTTTTCCCCTTATTTTGAGTATCAATTTCAATATGTTTGCATCATGTGGTTGTACTTGCTTATCATTTTACTTAAATGTCATACCAATTAACATTTGTGCTTGTACATTTTACCTATACAAATTTTAAAACGCCTGTATCACTACCGTTTTTAGCATTTTTAGTGTTTTATCTATTTTTATTACATAACTTTAGGTTTTAGGTTTTAAGTTTTAACTTTTAGCACCTCTACAATGACTTTGTCGATAAGAATTGTTTCTTCGGACAATAAAGCATATTTGATTGATTGATTGATTGAAACGATAGTAATCAAGTTACCACATCGTCTACAACCTTCAAACAAACATGTATATATTGTTTATATTTTGTACTAGTGATTTGACATTCGTTTTTTTTGTGCATTAAGTTATTTATTCATTTAATTGTATTATATGCTTTGCATATATATGTGTGTATTCATTTTAATTTTAATTATAATATTTATTCTTGACTTATCCGATACCATTATGGATAAAAAAAGTACTATTCTATTTATTCTACTAGTTGCCTGCAAGTGAGTCTTCAAGTAACCCACTGAAATCATTAATTTTATAAAGGCTCATTTTGTGACGATTTTTTTAAGGTTCTCTAATTTCATAGGAAAAGATTTTTTTTAATCTCTTCATAAGAGGCACGAGGTTATGTCCGTTCCGGGTATTATAGGCATGAAAGTAGAACATATCCAAATATTAGTAATGAATATAAACAAACCAAAAAGGAATATGATAAACTTCTTCTAAAAAAAACACAAAACTTAGAAAAAAAATTAATAACTCGGATAATAAAAACAAAAGTATGTGGACGATTTGTAAGGAAATTAATGGAAATCTAAAAATAAATGAGGAATGTCAAATCAAAGGTGGAAAAAACACAGCAAATGACTTCAACGAGTTCCTAACTAAAATTATCCCTAATATGGTGAAGCATGTCCCAGAGGCAACTTCAGATCATGGTTATATACATTATAACAATAGATCTCTATTCCTGAAACCCACAAATCCGCAAGAAATAATAGAAATATCAAAAACATTGAAAAATAAATATAGTAGTGTGATGATGAGATCCCGACAAATATAGTCAAACTATGCATACCATCAATCAGCAATGTGATATCTTATATAATAAACAATTCTTTCAAACATGGAATATTTCCTGATCAACTGAAACTAGCTGTAATCAAACCCCTTTTTAAAAAGGGAAATGAAGAGCTATTGGAAAATGATCGACCAATTAGTCTTCTACCCAGTTTTTCAAAAATTTTTGAACTTGCAATGTGCTCAAGGTTGATATTGTTTATGAATGAATGTGAAATACTGAACCATTCCCAACACGCTTATTTGAAAGGGAGATCTACACTAACCGCCATCTGCCAATTCACCAAAGAACTTTTAAACTTTATAGAAGACGATAAACTAGCATTAGGTATGTTTTTTGATTTGTCAAAAGCATATGACTGCCTGGATAGGAACATTTTCTTGAAAAAAATGGAAATATATGGTGTATGAGGAAATGCTGGTGAGTGGTTTAAATCATATCTTTCAAATAGGACACAGCGTATTAAAATAACCAGGGAAGGACTCATTGAAAAATCAGACATTATATAATAATACAGGAGTACCTCAAGGAAGTATTGCAGGACCAATTCTATTCCTAATTTTTATAAATGATTTGTGTTATATAACAGAAAATTAAATGAAATGGGAACATAACCATATAAATAATGTTAAAGTAAAATGTATTGACATCAAGAAATTCTGTTGTGAAAAAGATTTTGAAATCTCAGCTCTCTCATATAAATCTAAAACAAGTAACCTCCTTCTCATTTTAAATTGCTATAGATCTCCATCCGGGGATCTGCAAATATTCCTAGAAAAACTTGACGAAGTACTGAATTACTTATACAAACCAAATGTTCAGATTATGATCTGCGGCGACTTTAACATCGATGCAAAAACATCAAATAATGACTACCAAAAATTAATGGATATCTTAGCACCTTTTTAAATTGATAATAATTTAGTCAGATGGCCAACCCGAGTCACAATCAACAGTATAACTATCATAGATCATGTTCTCACGAATTTTACTAACGACTGCGTTACCTGCATTCTCGACAATACCATATCAGACCATAGAAGCGTTTATGTGGACTTCAATATTGAAACTCCAAAACTGAAGCCACAATCTCATTATAAAAGAAATTTTAATGATATATCAATTGCCAACTTCTCAAGTGATCTATTGAATGAAGACTGGTCTGGTATCTATGCGAATATTGAAGTAAATCTGGCATTCCAGTCTTTCATGGATATATTTTCATACTACTTCAATATTCATTTTCCTTTAAGGAAAAAATAAATAACACATGATACAAGTAGCAAATGGGTGAATAATGAAGTACGACAATCCAGTGAAAATCTAAAAAATCTTCATTTCCTTTCCCAGTCTGTCCCTGAAATGAAACCACTTTATATTCAACAGAAAAAAATCCATATCAGTTTAGTGAAATCCACCAAAAAAAAGTATTTCCAAGGTAAAATCACCAACTCTGATAATCCCACTAAATCAGCATGGCATATTATATCGGAACTCTCAAACAAAGAAAAGGTGCATAATAACATATCAATAAGGAATGAAAACGATGAATTGATAGAAGATCCAACTTCAATTGTAAATAGTTTTAATCATTTTTTCAGAGATGTTCCACTGAATATTATAAACAAATCCCAGAATTTCACAAACTTGTCCAATCCAATTAAAAAAAAAATTCAAAAAAGTTTTCACTGCTACCTTATAACCAAGATGAATTATACAAGCTCTTACTGTCAAAACTAAAAAACACCTACTCATCTGGATTTGATGAAGTTCCAGGGTTTCTATTAAAAAAAGTTTTAGCCACTATAATCTCACCTTTAACATATCTGATAAATATTTCATTCTGTACAGGAATCTTCCCGAATTTCATTAAAACTGGCAAAGTCATTCCCATACATAAAAAAGGCGATCCTAATAACATGACAAATTTCCGACCAATCACAGTGCCATCTGTCTTCTCTAAGATCTTTGAATATTCATATTTGAACAGACTGAACGTTTATTTGAATGAGAACAACATCATATCCAAAAACCAATATGGTTTCCAGAATTCAAAGTCAACCGCCGATGCGATTCATTCTTTATATTCGAACGTTTTGAATTCAATTACCAGGGGCGAATGTCCTATTGGGGTCTTTTGTGACCTCAGTAAAGCATTCGACTGTGTTGATCACGAAAATCTTTATGAAAAACTCCATAATATTGGCATACAAGGAAATGCACTGAATTGGCTGAAAACATTTGTCTCAACGCGGAAGCAATATGTCAGTATCATCAATGTTAACAACAATGTGAAAGAGCTTTATACATCCAATTATGTAGAGATTAATGTTGGTGTCCCACAGGGCTCAGTATTGGGCCCAATACTTTTTTTATTATATGTGAATAATATCGAATCCATTTCTACAGATGCTCATTTCACACTATATGCTGATGATACATCACTGGTTATATCAGATAAAATGGATCATAATCTACAAATCAAAGGTAACTTAATCCTGCAAAATCTGAACACCTGGTTTAAGGAAAATTCCCTATATTTAAATAATCAAAAAACACACCTAATAAGATTTCATGCTAGACAAAAAGAAGTTGCCAGTTTCAACTTGAAAATTGGAGATGATGAAATTTCTCCGTGCTCTACGGTGAAGTTTTTGGGTGTTCACTTGGATGAATTTCTCAGCTGGAAAACTCATTGTGGAACAATTATATCAAAACTGAACTCTATGAATTATCTTCTCAGAAACCTTCGCCACATTCTAGACCAGAAACAGCTAATTATGCTGTATCATGCCCAGGTCGAATCGCGTCTTCGGTATGGTATTACTTTCTGGGAAGCATCCTCCTCATACAAAGATGTTTTTGTCGCCCAGAAAAAGATTATAAGATGTATAGCAGGAGTCTCAAGAAGTACAAGCTGAAAAAGTCTTTTTAAAAATTTTAAAATACCAACATTACCGTGCCTGTATATATTTGAATTATGTGTTTTTATATATGACAACCGAAACTGTTTCATAAGAAATGAAAATGTGCATTCTATTAATACTAGGTGTAAGACAGACTTTCATGTGCCATTATGTAAAAATGCACTGACTTATAGTTCCCCAAATGTAATAGGGCTCTGATTATTCAATTTGCTCCCCCTTGAAGTGAAAAACTCTAGTACTATCCACAGCTTCAAGAATACACTTAAGTCCTTCCTCCTGGAAAATAATTATTACTCCCATCAGGAAATGATAGTATAATAAAATAATGAATGTGTTACTCTTAGTAAACTGTCTTTTTATTTTAGGTTCTATTTTTAAGCCTTTTTATGACTAGTCCTACACAATGTACCTTTTGACTGTCTTACAGGATAATAAAATATTTATTTATTAATTTATATTTGCGGTTGATACAAATTTGGCTGTGGGAGCGGAAGATGAACAAAATCTCTCAATTGAAGCAACAAACACCTACACAAAGGCAAAAAACTGGTTTCAACTAAATAAACTTATTCTAAATGAGGATAAAACAAACATGGTGATTTTTTAGTACAAGTCACAGTAGGAAAAACAAACCAGAATTTATTAAATTGGAAGAACAAAACTTGGAAGTAAATCATCATACTAAGTTGTTAGGCATCATACCAGACCGCTTTCTGGACTGGAAACAACATATAGAATATGTTGCTAGTAAGCTAAATAAGGTTTGCTATGCAATTAGAATAACTGCAAAATACTTAAATGAACCAACATTAAGAACGCTATACCATGCGAATTTTGAATCTGTCATGCGATATGGACTAATATTTTGGGGAATAGGCTCAACTGTAGAGAACATTTTATTATCCAAAAAAGGTACTCCGAATCATATATAAGAAGGATTTTAGACAGTCAAGCAGAGGACTTTTCAGAGAGAAAAGAATTTTCACTGTATATGCTCTTTATCTATACGAGTGCCTGATGTTCTTACAAAGAAACGAGAGCAAATTTGGAATAATCAAAGAATTAAACACCAGATATGAAACCAGATCCATTAACATAAACTACCCTAAACATCGACTTTGTTTGACTGAAAAAAATCCATCTTATATGTGTATAAGAATATTTAATAAGCTACCGAATACTATTAAATCAAATAGGAAACCAGAATCTGTTCAAAACAAAAATTAAAAAATTGCTCCTAGATCTAGAACCGTACAACGTAGATGACTATATGAACCATATCTTCTGAAATGTGCTATACTTTTGACGTCATTGCTTTTTTAGCTTTATGTATACATGTATATATGAGGTTCATTTAGAAATAAAGAAATATGATTATTATTATTATTATTAATATTTGAATACTGTTTTAATATGTGCAAGTTTTTTTTTAAATGTGTGATGTTTTCATAGATAATTTTTGAGAAATGTCATAATACCAAAATTTTCAACAGTTGTTTACAGTGTTCAGTATAAAAAACTTTTGCAATATTAAGTACATCTGCTTTTTGTAATGTGAACACTCGTTGTAAGTGTGTAGAGCTCGCGTTTCCCCAGCGTAGTATCCCATAGCTCATTATTGAGTGGAATAATGCGTGGTAATGCATACAGTTTTTAGGACTGAACAATACTTTTACTATTTTTTTATCTATATTGTTACTTATTTGTATCATTTGTAAGTTTTATATTGTATGACGTATCTATTTTCTATATTTATATTTGCACTTTTTTTCTTTTAATGCATATAGTTCTTAGAACTGAGCAATACTTTTATATTTTATATATATTTTTTACTTATTTGTATCATTTGTAATGTTTTTATTCAGAATTAAAAAATACAAAATCAAAGTTTCAAATATAAAATAATATCAAGATGAAAATCTTGATTGAAGCCCGGGACTCGAAGTGATGGCGCATTTGCTGTTTCAGTTGGAGGAAAACCAGGAAAAACCCACAACACCATCAGAAATCAGATCATCAACTTTCTCATAGAAAAGGACACATGCTCCCTGGGAGCTGAGAGAATCAATCATGTGTATGTATGTATTTTGTATATTTAACCCTCTATTGCATTCTATTCCCATTTGGGAACCAAGTGCATCAAAACATCTCTATTCCTTCAAATTGCATTTTTAAAGATTGGTGTGACCGTAGTTCCCTCTCGGGAACGTTGTTTAATGAGTTCGACTACTAACTTGTAGGTGGCAGGGCATTACATAGTTGGTAACTATTTAAATAGGAGAACGTGTCATGGACGTTTGAGGTTATCCATTATCACGTTTTTGATGGGGTTGTTATTGTCATTTAGAAACCTATTTTTGCGTCGAAAAAATAGTTTTGGGTGAATTATAACCTGCTTATGGTAAGTACTTACTCTTTTTTATTACTTTATGAGTACTCATCTACTAAATTTGATTTTAGATAATCGTACCCATTTGGGAACACTGTGTAAAGGCGGTTGAAAACACAAAATGAATGAAACTTTGCAATCCATCACCACGAAATCCTTTTATGGGAAGAGTGACCGTTCTCATCAAATTAGAAGTATACCGAGTGATAGTGAGGATTCAATTCTTGCACATGAAGGCGATCACATTCCAGAATACTAGAATTTGGATGAAACATTGACAAATTTTGAATCTGAAGATGAACTACCTCTAAGTAACTTCATGAACGCTACATCTTCGGCAAATTCTAAAGTGCGCAAGCTAGTGTGGACAGAAAATCAAACTTCCACAGACAACGACAAGGTGAAATTTTGTGGTTCTACTGATTTACCAGAGGAAATTTTAGAACTTTGCACTCCTTATGCAATTTTCCAATTTTTTTTCACGGATGAATTCATGAAGTTGATAGATATGACAGTGTTTTACTCGGTTCAATCCAATCTAAACCGCCCATTTGTAACAACAACTGATGAAATTCAAAAATTCATTGGCATTTTACTATGGATGTCGATTATAAAACTACCCAGCACAAGAATATACTGGTCTGCAGACACGCGTGTTTCCCAAGTTGCGGATATTATGCCACAGATCCGTTTTCATGAAATAAAGAGAAATTTGCATTTCAATAATAATCAGCAAATGAAAAACAAAATGGAAAAAATTCAACCTGTCATCGATCACATTCAACAAGTGTGTACCAAAATTCCAATGGAAGAAAATTTGTCCTGCATGAACAGATAGTACCCTTCAAGGGAAAAATTTCTATAAAAACCTATAATCCCAAGAAACCACATAAGTGGGGATATAAGTTGTGGGTCCTTTCAGGAGTCAGTGGTTTCTCATATGATTTTGAATTATTTACTGGCAAAGTAACTGCAGAAGAAGGGGAGCAAGATTTTGGTTCTGCAAGTAATGTTGTTTACAGGATGAGTCGAAACATTCCAAAAAATCTCCATCACAAATTGTACTGTGATAACTACTTTACAGGCATTCCTTTGTTCAGTCACTTGTCACAGAATGGAATTGATTGTGTAGGCACTGTTAGAACAAACCGGTTGATGGGGTGCAGCTTTCCTACAGAAAAAAAATGGAAAGAAAGAGGTAGAGGTTCCTATACTGAAAAAATAACAACATACAAAAATCAACAGCTAAAGGCTGTACAGCGGTATGACAAGAAAGTGGTTACACTACTATCCACTTTTGCTGGTAGTCAGCCGTCACACAAGGTTCGAAGATTCTTCAAATCTGATAACTCAAAGAAGGATATCAACTGCCCAGACATTGTAAAGGTGTACAATAAACATATGGGAGGGGTAGATCTTCTTGACTCCTTACTTGGATTATACAGAATTCGTACTAGATCTAAAAAATGGTATCATAGGCTGTTTTTCCATATGATAGATGTGGTCATATGTAATGCTTGGTTGTTGTACAGACGCATTTCAGAACACCACAATCAGGACCAGCCTGATGGGTATGGAAAAATGCCTCTCTTACAGTTCAGGATTGAGTTAGCAAAAGTGCTGACTACAATAGGATCTAGTAATGTAGTGAGCAATAATAGAGGTAGACCAAGCAATACATCTCTCGAGTCAAAATATAAAAAAAGGAAGCATAAAGAGGCTTCTCCTCCATTTGAAACCAGAACTGATGGAATTGGTCACTGGCCCCAACATTCTCAACAACGCAATCGTTGCCGATTGGACGGATGCAATGGAAAAAGTAGAATGTTCTAAATGTAAAGTATACCTATGTTGATTTGTTGAAAATATAAACAGGATGTTCATAAAATCAGATGTGGAATCATCTGCGACTGAAAGATAAACTTTAGTCACTATCTTCCATCGTCAAGATAACCTCTTGTGGGGTATTCATGACAGGTTTTAATGTCAGAAAACACTGATTTCAAAGTGTCTCTCCAAAAGAATTGATTGTAACTTTTTCCATCTTTGCAAAGTGAGATTGCTTCTTGAAAATGTGTTTCCCATTTCTTCCGGTCTTCCTGATGATCGTGGAAGCGTGAAATAGATTTTCGTCGACAAAAATGTATTGAAGACCTAGTGAATGCGATGTCCCTCCTGCGTCAATGTTACGAATGATTTCTGGTGAGTACTCTCTTTTGGAAAACATTCTTCTTTGCCTCATTCATCTTTATGAGTTCTTAATTAAGACTGGAATGAAAAATCAAATAACTATCTGAATGAAAATGCAAATTTTCAACTAGTTAGGGCCTTTTCAGAATATCTATCAGATGTAGTTCAATGTCCAGCGTGGCTTCACCCGGGGAAGTAATCGTTTTCTGTTAGACATTCACAAAAAATAACTTCATTTTAATCGTGGATTTTTCAATTCACAGAAAAATCTTTCTATCAATATTTAATTGAGAATGTTTCCCTTTTCAACATCTATACCTATGTTTATACGAAGAAAAAAGATGTTTTGTAGAGTTTCATTGTTGATATTCACTGCAGTGAGAATACATACTTTAAACTATGACTGTTCTTTCTTTGTACAATGTTCCCAATTGGGAACCAAGTTTAAAAAGGCAAAGTTTTTGAACATAATGGTTCAATAATTTTTTCACTATTTTTTATGTATTTTATAAGCCAGAATACACAGTTGAAATTTTTTTTGAAGAAAAATTCGATCTTGTGCAATAGAGGGTTAAATTTGCATTTCTACCTGACTAATCTGATAAGTTTTGTACTGTGTGATAAATGACTTTTCGCTTTTTATACTGACAATTCAACTCATGTATAAAAAACCGCATATGCCAGAGTGCAATTGTCAGTTTGACAGCGGCAAAAGTTAGCTGCAACTTTTACAGCGACAAATGCACTAGTGGTTTTTTCACTTATTTATTTGTTTTTCAATTATCGCAGTGTTGGTTGCCAAAATAAATAAAGTTTGCATTGATATGTTTCTAAATTTCTTATTCATTAAATTGTCCTGCCGAATTACACTCGATGTTTGTATTGATATCGGGTAAATTTGTGTGGTTCAAATTCTTAACTGTTTCCTTTAGCAATTTGACTCGAAAAACTGTCAACCTAAAAACGCTCCACCTTCGGTGTCGCATTTTTAATAGTTGACAGTTTTTCTCGTCTAATTGCTAGGCAACAGTTTCTCATTGAACAACCCAAATTTACCCGATAAAATACAAACCTCTCGTGCAATTATAAGTGATAAAACCACAGTAAATTCGAGATTGTTTTGCGATAAAACCACACTAGGTCCTGTCACACTTATATGTCATATTGAGCTTGAGATGCCATATATCTCTTGGTCCAAGAGTGTTCAACAAGATCTCCCTAGGAGATTAATTTAATTATGATTAATTCACGAAAAATTTACGAAAAAATGGCTAAAAACAAATATGAAAATTACACAGGTAATTCTGTACTAGAATATAAAGAAATAAACAAAACGTATACGTAACATTAGGTAATATTAAACATTCATACTATAAGTACTTATGCTGTTATCAACATTTCTATTTCAATTATTATGTCAAAATTGGATTCCTAAATAGGTACAACCGAAATTGTTATCACGGATCAATTAGGAACTAGTTTGTGTAGACCTTACTTAGTCTAATGTAAATTGTAATATTGTGTAACATAAAATCGATTGATTAATTATGACATTAACCAACACATAACTTAGGTTATAGAGGCGAGGCGAGGTGTGTTAGCTAGCACGAGATTAATCTTAATAGTATTTCACACGTCGCAGTAGCCTGCATATACAACGAAAACATTCCTTTTGCTTTATGCCTTGCCACGAGAACGATCCAGCATAACTTGAAAAATCCCACATAACATTTTATATTTACCATACCCCAACACAACCTAATAGGTTCTTGGGTTTAAAAGTTTATTTAAATTATAAGTATATCTAGTTGCCTTCTTTATAATATGAAAATGAATAAACATTATTATTATTTAATTCCTATAAGGAAACAGGAAATGCAAAATTGATTAAATAAGGGATTTTGAGCTCGGTACATACAATGATTTGATACTGGAATTGTAACATACCTTTTTCAGCCTGTTAAATGAGCCTCGGGTTGTCAAGTAAGGCAGCGAATGATTCAATTGCAGTATATACGGAATATCACGAAAGGTCGTGGTGGTGTAGTGGTTAAGTAATCCGACTGCCACTCAAAAGGCTCGGGTTTGATTCCCAGCAGTGGACTTTTTTTTGGAAAAATCAGTTTCAGATTCGAAAATATTTTGTTTCATAGTGAAAAATTTATATATATTTCAAGTATTTAGTGAGTTTAAGAGCAGTGAATAATCATTATGAGTGAATATTTTTTGTTGTTTACACATAAAAAAATAAACTTCGCCCTTTATTTCCAAACCAAGGAGTTATGCTTATACAGTGTGACCCATTTAAAATGGAACCACCCCTGTAAATACGCATTTTTCAGTCAATCTCAAAAATAATTTTTTTTTAATATTAAGCAGCAAAAACTGTATCTTGACACAAATTTTCATAACTTTAGTTTCATTTCCAAGGCGCTCTATGGTTCTTTTTCTTTGTCAAAAACGGCAAAAGTTTATTAGCAATTTTTGTTTGAAATTTGACTACACCACTGGATTCGTAGTCGTTTTAAATGAAAACATGAAAATTTCATAAAAAAATATTGGTTAACAACGAAGTTACAACAACATTAATTTTGGAAACAAAGTATTTGATTATAATTTTTATTTTGATTAAAGACATATTTAAAATCTGGCAAAACTGCCGATACAAAGTAGAACACCAGTGAATTTGTACAGCGAAAATCCGAAGTCAATAGCTCATTCCGTTCTACAGTTATAACTCCTGAAAGTATGGTAATGTGAGCGATTTGTGGTGTACTAAATCACAGCCTACTATTGATTTAGTACAATACCTATGCCTAAAGTATTAGTTCAGCTTTCCTCAAATTATTGATACCTTCTCTAAAAGCTTGTTTTTAGTTGAGTTTTGCAGAATTTAAAAGGGAAATACTTCGTTTCCAAAATTAAAGTTGTTGTAACTTCGTTGTTAACCAATATTTTTTTATGAAATTTCCATGGTTTTCATTTATAACGACTACAAATCCAGTGGTGTAGTCATATTTCAAAACAAAAATTGCCTAATAAACTTTTGCCGTTTTTGACGAAGAAAAAAACCATAGAGTGCCTTGGAAATGAAACTAAAGTTATGAAAATTTGTGTCAAGATACAGTTTTTAATGTTCAATATTCAAAAAAATGTGTATTCTACAGGGGTGTTTCCATTTTAAATGGGTCACACTGTATTATAAAATATATTTTGGAAATAATAAAGACGATTTATTATTATTTTTATCTGTTAAACGATTCCTTCGATTTTGGAACGAGAAGAATTGTAACTTTCTACGGTAAATTCATTCAGTTTCAAATGTGATTTGGGAAATATTCTCGTCAAATATCATTCGTGCTAGAGTATTTTATCGCATTTTTTTTAATTTTCCCTCAAAGTTTAATCAGATAATAAGACCGCAAATCACCCTCAGTAAAATATTCAGGCAAGATGCTTTCTCGAAAACTTCAAAAATGTTTGAGCGATATAATCCCTAGCACTTATGATATTACCCTCGAATAAATCTATCTATCTATGTTGATAAAGCCGCTTCCTGCTATATGGCAAAAACTTATTTTGCTAGTTTACCCACAGATTATAATAATAATCGTTTAGGCAACCTAATATAGGTACACACATTCTACATATTACAATTACAGTATAGAAATTACTATAAGTAACATTATTAATTAAACTCATTCACAGTACATTTTTTAAAGAGATTATCAGTGACATTTCCACAAATTGGATTTTCACGATTCTTAATTAGTTTCACTAACAATGGATTTCTTTCAATAAATATTGCCTCCATAGTTTAATCACAATCAAAATTTGGATTTCTACTATTTTATACATACCTTGTTTTAATACCTAGGATTAGTTAGTGTTTGAACTCATTGAGTGAGTGGAAATGTTTGATTTCGACAGGAAGGTCATTGTACTCTAACAATCCTCTATGAAACAAAGAATTTGTAGTACGAGCATAAGCTGTTCTTTGAACATAAAAATTATTGTTTCTTCTGGTGGGATAGTTGTGTATTTGGTTTTGGAATACAATGAATTGGTTGAAATAGGGAGGGGCCTCACCAGATACAATCTTATAGATCGAAATCATTGGATAATAAAACAACCTGTCTTTAACAGAAATCCAATCCAAAGTTCAAAACATTAATATAATTGAGGTATATCTATTGCATCTCAGAATAACACACATTCCTCTATTTTGCAGTTTTTGCAAGGCGCAATACTATTTCCATCAAGCAATGCAAGTACACTAGCACAGTAATCAAAATGTGGTTGTATTATAGTTTTATAAACAGTTAGGGTAGTTATACGTTATAATATTAATATTTATAACATTTTTGTCAATCTGATATTTATAAAGTGTTGTTATGATCATGCCTTTGATTTTGTTAACATTGAGTTTAAGTTTATTGATGTTGAGAAAGTGTGATATATGCTTTAAAGTAAAATTAATTTTTTAAATAGCTCTATCCAGGCTAACGTTACTTGCAGTCACCACCATATCGTCGGCAATCAGATTAAGGAATTCACAATCTTGAATATAGTTGACATCATTTAGGTATAAGATAAATAAAAGAGGACCTAGTACACTTCCCTGTGATACCCAGAGGTGACACTTCTATAACCAGAAAAAATATTATCGACTTTAGTACACTGCTCTCTATTCAATAGAAAACTGTTAAACAAAGCTAGTGCAGTGCCTGTTATGCCATGGTATTGAAGTTTTGTTAGTAGAAGAGGTCAATAGTCTCAAAAGCTCTTTTACAGTCTAGGAAGACTGCAACAATATATTTATTATTTATCAATTCCCAATTTCCAGCTAGACAATGTCAATTGTAAAGCAGTTTCGCAGGAATGCTTCGATCTGAATCCGGATTGATAATCCATTAATATTTTATTGTTTTCAATATACCTTAATATTTGGTTATAAGCAGCTAATTCTAATATTTTTTCCCGAGGTGGTAAAGTATTGATAGGGCGGATTATGCTAATGTGTGCAACCCATGTAAGAGAAGGGTCAAAAGTTCTCTTGTACATTAACTCTCTACCATCTGTCCTCTCCAGTTCAAACTGCCAAACTTTTCAATTTGCTGATGATACATCCGTTATTATAAACAGCACCAATATTAAGGACCTTGCTGATTCGGCATCAAATGTGGCAAAGAAAATGGACGAGTGGTGTACAGAGAACTCCCTGAATGTAAATTCTGATAAAACTGGACTTATAATGTTCAACCTGACCAAAAATATATTTGAATCACCGTATGTTAGATTGAAGAAAAATCGTGCGGGCTGCCATCTAAAAATTCTTGGGGGTGTTTATTGCTTAAATGGCTGGGAACTACATGTGGATACCTTGGCAAACAGACTGGCTTCGGTCTGTGGTGTAATTAGATATCTGAGAGAACAGGTGTCAGAATATGGAATGAAATTGTATTATTATGGACATGTCCAGTCAATCATCGCATATGGAATACTTTTTTGGGGTTCCAGTTCAAACTCAAATAAAATATTCATATTGCAAAAACGAATATTGAGATGTATTCTTGGTCTTGATTATAATACCTCCTGCAGGTCATATTTTTCAAAACATGGGTTATTGACAGTACCTTCTTTGTACTTTTTATCTCTGGTTATTTTCGTAAAGAAACACCAATACTTGTTCTCTACAAATGCAGATGAATATTCAACTGAAATGAATATGTTAACTCGAAATCGGGCTGACCTCAGGATTCCACATCACAAAACTGCCTTTTTAAGCGGAATTACTGAATACAGAGCAAGGAAGGTTTATAACAGCCTGCCAACTCAGTTGAAAGATATCAGCAATATTCAGAAATTCAGAAGCTCAGTCATTGATTACTTGAAGGAAAAAGTATTCTATAAGTTTGATTTTTGTGAATGATTATTACCGTTTCCTGTATATTGTGAAAAGTTTTTATATTTACTTGTTGAGTCCGTGAGGTGCGTATTTTTTGTAAAGTTTTACTCACTATTTTATGTGCTCAGTGTACTTTATTCTTTTTTTGACGTTGTCCATGTCCTTGATGATTTTATGACAATAAAGATATTATTATTATTATGTAAGAGAAGGGTCAAAAGTTACTCCCAAAAATTTTACTGATTCTGTCTGGGAAACAGTACAATGGATATTGTGATCATTTGAAAATAGATGTCTGTTTTGGTTTCATTTGAAAATAACTCCTTGTGGTCAAACCATTCTTTTCCATAAGCAGTAATGCCTGCTGAAATATCAATATCAGTCATTAATTCCATATGAAGAGAGAAAGATGTATCATCAGCGTATAATATGATCAGCAATTCTCGTTTCAGCAACATTTGTGAAGGTGAGTCATTAGTATAAATAAAAAAAAAGGCTCTAGTATGGATCCCTGTGGTACGCCCATTTTAAAAACACGTTCATGATTAATGTTATTGTTAGCCCTTTGGATTCTATTCTCGAAATAGGATTGAATAATGTTTCTAGAAACTCCTCTCATTCCATATCATTCTAGTTTCTCTAGTAAGTATTTAAGAATTTCATGATTGACAAAATCAAAAGCCTCGGACAGGTCAGTAAATATTTTCGAGCATGATGATTTTCAAAAGCTTCGCGATTGTTATTGGCTAATCCGTTTACAGCATCTACAGTGCATTTATTTTTTATATAAGGAATATATGCCAGATCATACGAAAAACATGTTTTTGTTGAATTGCTGCCTCATACAATAATGGGCTGGTGGCAGAGTACTCAGAGGTTTCATCATGAATGAAAGTGTGGCCCAATTTGAGTGAACAACCTACCTATTTCATCATCTTGTGACTGGGACAGTTCTACCAACAGTTTAGCAACTTCGTGCTCAACGTCCATCATTTTCAATATCGTAGCTCCATCGTTTGTAACTGTAACTTCGCCATCAGGAGAAACCATGAGTTTGTCCAGCCCCTTTGGACCAAGAGATGTACTTAATGTGTGTGCGATTTGCCTGGCTGCCGAGATATGGGACTGAAAAGTAGTTTTCGCATATTAGGAACATTACTACTCTATTTCATAGATATTCCATGCGTAAAGTAGATTTTTATCGATAAAAAGGAAAACAGTTGTTTTCCATAGATTGGGTTGGGTATCAAAACATAACCTCACCTTGAGGGCATCGATTCCGGTTAATCGTCTTTGTTTGTCTTGATCCCGAATTATGATGAATGGTCGACCATATTCATCGAAAGCTATGCTTCCCGGAAAGCTAGTCATTTTCAGCTGGGAAAATTGTTATCGCGTTGAAAGGATGATTCGGGATTCAAGATATATTTTCAAAAACTCTACCAAAACATAAATAAATTCTGACAACTGACAATAAGGAATAAGGATAGATCACGTTTATGTTAATAAGGTGTGTTCGATAAGTCGCTGGTGGCGCATACTGTATTATCACAGTAGAATGCTTCTTTCAGCATTCTACTGTGGTATTATCTTCTCATTGAGAAATTTTAATCCACTCAAGGGCACGCCCTTAGTATAATACTAGGTTCAATCGTTACGAGAACACAGTGCCTCGAGGACATTTATATTGATAATAAGTGCACAGAGGAGCCCATCAAGGTGTGCTGGAGTGCGAACCTTATACGAATATGATTTGCTTTTTCGTTTTCAATCGCATGATATCTCTCAATACATACATTCATTTCCATATGAAAGAATTCGTATGCTTCAGGAATAGCAACTCGGCAGGTCAGTCTGATATAATTTATGCGAGCCTTTGAAGAACAAACCCAACGGTTCAACTATAAGAAACGTGACCCGAGTCTACTAGCGCCAATAGTGGGCTTGAACCAAAGAGAGTAAACGTTTTCTGAGTAGGAGAGTCTATTCTCCATAAGACAATGGTGACACTAATAGAAAGAGATGAAAGATCATTCGTGAGTCATATTGACGTATACTAGCAGACTCCGCGCTCTGGTATCTGAGAGTTACAGGCTCTAGATTATGTATTGGACCCTCTGTATGTTACGGGCCATTGTACTCAGTCCATGTACTCACTATGACGGTTAATCTAAAGATTCTATTGGTAGAGCTTGATAGGTACCTCCTACTGGATAACGTTCACTCTTTGGGCTTGAACTGCCTCTTCATCATTGGGAATTCAGAATTAGATGCCAGCGCCAGAGTGGTAGAAATTCAAACCAGACATACGTATATTAGGCAATCCATACCACGTGACCCAATATGGCGGTTGTTGGCACACAAACCGATAATCGCCATAAGAATATCATTGTCAGTGTGTACCTTTGGCTTGTAAAAGTGTATTTTTGGTTATTTTCGGAGCTTTTGTGTTGTTAATTAATAATATCCAGATGGAGATTGATTACCTGAAGACACTATTGTTGAAAAGCAGAGGCTTTGGTGAACGGTATGCTTGAAAATACATCCCCATCTTTTGTTTACATTTTTATCAATGTATTTGTTACAGGTATGAAATGAAGTTGAGGATTGATCAGTGATTCAGATCCTTTTTACACTGAATATTTCTGAACTGAATTGTTCAATTGTTGGTGCTCCTCCTGTTACGAATATGGATATTATTTCGTATTTGCTTTTTACTCGCTTTCCCAAATGCAGATGAAGCCCTATACAAGTTTAGAATCCATACATACTTTGAATCTGGCTTCATTGAAGGTGAGAACAGAAATTCAGAATCATTTATATATTTTTAGTTAGTCTAGTATGTTTTTCCTAGGCAGCAGGTTTTTTCTAATGGGTACATGTACAGTTGCAAATCTTGAGTCATCGAAGTGAATTATTATAAATTAGGAATAATAATACATAAGAAACAATTTATAACTTCTGATCTGTTCTATTATGTTTATTGCCACATTTGTTTATTATAAGAGACATTGATTTGATATTTAAGAATATTACTTCTCAACTTTCATAATAGTTCTTTCTAATCGACATACATTTTTTTCAGGTCAAGTATTCACAAAAGGCAAATTAAAAACCTTCAGATGTTTGGTACATAATTGAAAAGGATGAAAGCATTTGTACTGCTCACTGTACTTGTATGGCCGGAAACAGTGAAGTAGGTGGTCATATTGGTGCTATATTACAGGCAATGTCACGCACAGATTTGGAAGCTGTGTGGCCAATGCCATCCAGTCAAAAAATTTATTGGACTTGCCTCTTGCTCAGTTGTTTCAAAAAATGAAATGTTTCAAATAAATATATATAAATAAATGTTTGTTCATTTGTTGTTTTACTGATTCAGTTGATTACTCTTAATTTAATACCAATTATAAAATAATTACACAATATTGATATTTGTATAAAGTACAATTTCGATAAATGTCACGATATATCCAATTTTTACTGTTAATAAATTACAATACCCTTTGAAGGTTGTAGACGATGTGGTAACTTGATTCTCTCGTCTCGGACGTCCATCGTCTTAATGTTCTTGAAAAGGTTTTCACGATGTTTCGAATGTTTGTATCTGCAATCGTCTGAATACAGTATTCACATTCAAAACATCGTGTAAACCTTTTCAAATACATTAAGACGATGGACATCCGAAACGAGAGTAATCGAATACAACACCCTTCACAAGACTTGATCGAGGCTTTCGATAATTGCCTGAAATATCTAAAAAGGGAAGGTTGAGATTGAAAGACATATTTCTAAATATTTTCATTTATTGAGTCACCAGAATCCTAAAGAAAATTTGTATTCCAGTAATTCAATAACACTACCTATAAGAATGTTTTTTGAGGAGGTAGGTATATATATATGAACATTCATTTGGAGTTTTCTCTACTTTTGAAGTGGAAAATATATCAATTATATATATGAACTTTATTTGAAATGGGACCTCCTAATGTACAATAGTTCAGATATATACAAGTAGGCAAAATTATACAAGTAATCGTAGGAACAAATCAAATCCCCAAAAGTCTGAAGTTATAGGTAGGTATCCATGCGGGAAAGAAGGATGTTATCACAATGTGCACCCAGGGTATGTCTGCTGCAGCCTCTCTGATACTTGATTTTCGAATCCGTAAGATCTTCTAGGTTGATTGACAGCAAACATAGAGCTCTTCTCCTCCTCGATAAGTCATTTTAACTGGTCAAAAACTTATGATTTGATACTGTAGACACCGATGAAACCTGACTCTATCCAGTGACGGGACCCACAGTTAACTACAATGCAAATAAAGGGCATTTTTCTTCAGTTGAAGCACGAATTATAATCCTAAATTGAAAAAACTACTCAAATTCGCACAGAAAATCACAAAATAAACACTTTTACCACTATGGTCGCTTATGACGAATTACAATGTGTGCCAACAGCCGCTATATTGCTGTCGTTTTGACAGGTCGATGGATTGCCTAATTATTTGTTGTTTTGTCAGAGGTTATACACTTGTGTTTGAAGTTTTTCTTAAAATATTTCCATTTGGTATTATTTTCCAGTTTTTTTGTGTAGTGTTATTCATTTCAAGACTCTAGTGAAGTGGTGTATTTAAATCTTAAGACAATATCATTTGCGAATAATCACATTGAAGAAGACAAAGTATGTTCTAATTTGCTTGCAAAAATAAACTTTTTCGAAGTTTCTGGACAGCTTAGTGAATAAAGTCATCGGGAATTATTTTGAAGAAAGGTTACACATTATTTGTGAATGTTCGAATTGAAAATAAAACTAACAAAAACAGTTTTTTTTACATCATCTAAAACAAAAGCCAGTGTGAAAATGTGTCCTCATCAGCTAGATATATAGTCTTTTTCCATAGTGTATGAATAATCTCCGGTATGTTGAATAATCTCTTTTTTCTCTCCTTAACTCTCTTTTTTTTTCTTTCAATTGTTTTTGAAGGTTCTCTTTTCCACTTTTTTTCTTGGCCACAGACGATACAGGAACATTTTGGGAAGGGACTGTATTCCTCTTCAAGAGCCCATCGTCTGTTTATAGACTCGCTCAATCCTAGATTAGTCTGCACCGGAACATTACGTTCATTTTCTCACGGGAAAAAAAGAAAACTTATTTCAGTACAACGGTATCGTTTCGCCAAGAGTCACATTGAGGTACAATAATGATTTGAACTTAAATCACTCATTTTTTCACTCGAGGACAGAGGACAGAACATTTACCAGGTAAACAAGAATTTCATTAAATATCAACAATCACAAGATATTCGACAAGTTTTAGGTATACAATGGCTGAAATCATATAAACATTAATGTTTGGAAAAGTAAACAATCGACACCAGAGGGAGTATCTGTTATTTTGAATTCCCATGTTGGGAATTCAAAATAACAGATACTACAAAAATAACAAAATAACAGATACTACGAAATCCTCTGGAATTTACAATAGTGACCTAGTACTGACATTCGCATAGAAAGAATTGTTTTCCATTTCGAACGTTCGTTTTTTTGTTGAAGCATCGACTGAAAATTCAAATATTAAATGGTATATTTTACATCAAAATACATTGTCTTGAGAATGTTTCCTTCAATAAATGTTAACTGTAAACACATTCATTTTGAAATCAGTTCCGTCTTACATAAGACTGTAACAATAAAAACAAAAATAGAATACACTATTGTTGGTGATAAATCAATAGGGAAGACACATATGCTCTTTTCCTGAAATATTCTGATTTTCACATAAAGATTAGCACCTACAATAGCGCTAGTTGCTTCGAATTGTCAACTATAATTTCATTTGTCTTCGTTTATATGTTGTACTATTATTTTTATTATTAGAATATTTTCAATTGTTATCGTAACATCACATCAAAAGTGACGATGAATTTATGTTTCGATTGTAAGAAATAGAGTTGTATATCAATATTCTTGAAACAACAACAATTGGCGGTAGTGTTTGGGGGAACTTCTCAAGTGAAATTCAAATAAAGTTTAAATTATGGGGCGGACAACTTGTCACTTCCAACGTCATCTCTTGGTACCTGTTTTCATCTCCTGGCGAGATGTACCCATATATTAAGCATATATTGATAACTGGCCATAAGAGCAATGCAATTAAGTCGGGTTTCAAATATGTTTTTCTTTGTCATATGGGCAGCGCGTAGTTATGGCAACCGAACATCAACCAATATATGTCACGCCTACATTTTCGCGCATGCTCATCAATTCAACGCTGCCGATTAGAAAGAGTCCGACCGATGGTCATGCTTCATTTGTTTTGGCTTCACATTTGCTGTCTTTATTATCAATATTGGTACTTAATACAAATATGATTAAGCATACATTTATTGGTACTTAATACATATATGGTATTGGAAATTCAAAATTAGATGCCAGCGCCAGAGTGGCAAAAATTCAAACCAGACGTACCCACAATGTTTGTCTGTTTTCTCAGAGGTTATAACTTGTGTTCGGAGTTTTTCTGAAAATATTTCCATTTGGTATAATTCTCCAGTTGTTTTGTATAGTGTTATTCATTTCAAGACTCTAGTGAAGTGGTGTATTTAAATCTTAAGACAATATCATTTGCGAAAACTTTCTTTGAAAGAGACGAAGTATGCTCTAAATTGCTTGCAAAAAAAATATTTTTCGAAGTTTCTGGACAGCTTAGTGAAGTCATCGGGAATCATTATGAATTATTTTTACACATTATTATTTGTGAATGTTCGAATTGAAAATAAAACTAACACAAACAGTTTTTTTTAATTCCATTTAAAACAAACAAGATGGTGTGAAAATGTGTCCTTATCACCTAGATACACATATATAGTCACTCTTTTTCCATACTGTATGAATAATCTTCGGTATGTCAATAATATCTCTTTTTTCTCTTCTTAAGTCTCTTTTTTTCTTCTCAACTCTCTTCCAAGGTTCACTTTTTTCCTTGGCCACACACGATACAGGAACATTTTGGGAAGGAACTGTATTCTTCTTCAAGATCCCAAGAGAGCCCGTCGTCTATCTAGACTCACTCAATCCTAATAGATTAGTCTCCACCAGTAGGTTACATTCATTTTCTCACGGAAAATGATAAAAACTCATTCCAGTACAACGGGATCGTTTTGTCCAAGAGTCACATTGAGGTACACAACAATAATTTTTCACTCGAAGACGTAAAATAGTCAACAGAATATTCACCAGGTAAACCAGAATTTCATTGAATGTCAACAATCACAAGAGATTCGACAAGTTTTGAGTGTACAATAGCTAAAATCATATAAACATTAATGTTTCGAAAAGTAAACAATGTGTCACCTAGATATACATATATAGTCACTTTTTTTCCATACTGTATGAATAATTTTTGGTATGTTGAATAATATCTCTTTTTTCTCTTCTTAACTCTCTTTTCTTTCCTCACAACTCTCTTTGAAGGTTCTCTTTTTCACTTTTATCTTGGCCACAGACGATACGGAGGATTTTGGGAAGGGAGTGGCTTCTTCTTCAAGAGCCCATCGTCTGTCTATAAACTCGCTCAATCCTAGATTAGTCTGCAATAGAACGTTACGTTCATTTTCTCATGGAAAATGATGAAAACTTATTCCAGTACAACGGGATCGTTTTGCCCAAGAGTCACATTGAGGTACACAACAATAATGATTTGAACTTGAATTACTCATTTTTTCACTCGAGGACAATCAATAGTCAACAGGTAAACAAGAATTTCATTAATTATCAACAATCAGAAGAGATTTGACAAGTTTTAGGTATACAATTGCTAAAATCATAATATAAACATTAATGTTTGGAAAAGTAAACAATGTATATATAGTTTCCAAAATCGAAACCAGAGGGAGTATCCCTTATTTTGAATTCCCAATTAGTTAATAAATATAATAGATAGATTTCTACTTCATTTTTGTCTATTGTCACTTGTCACATCGATTCGACATTATACTGACAGGTGACGTACGACAATAATTTCATATCATTCAATCACAAAAACAATAGCTTAAACGCCTTCTTTTGTGATATCAGAAAATTATCATTGTTTTGGATCTAATGTGTGTCACATACTGTGCAATTTGCGATTCAGTTTATAGTGTGGGGGGCTGTGAAAAATGAATCGCCCTCATAATTATGGTTCGATATCTTCACCCACAGTGGATTTCAGTGGAACAAGCAGTAATTCAGAGTTTAATAATTATGCGGATAACGTAGTAACAAACATCTACACTATAAATTCGAGTCTCAAAACACTGGACAATGCACTTAAAGTTATTGGCACAAAGAAAGACAATCAAGGAGTACGAAATCAGATGTGAGTTCACTGTCAACATTGCATCAATAAGTTCGACATCCTAATATAATACATGAAAAATGAATTCCTTAATCCTTCTATCTACACTATTAAGGATAAAACAAATTGAGGAAAAAATGCAGTTTAGGGAGAATCCAAGGATTTGAAAAAAACATTTTTTTGTAATATAACCAGCTTTCTAACACAAAAAAACAAACATCCGGCGGTCAATCACAGAAAAAATAAATTAAATCCATTATTTTCATGACGTTAAATATCCAGTAATTAGACACGCACATTTGGTGAAACTATCGTATTTTCGCCTTTTGAACCCATATTCGAAGTCAAAACTTGGCACTCTCAAATACTTTCGAAAATATGAGCTTCCAGAATTACAAGTCATATTTTTTAGCGCTATTTTTGGCAACTGAAAACACTCATCATTCTTCCTTTTAACAAAAACACCACACACACACTCTTATTCACCACATATCTACATTTCGTTGTCCCCCCAATCTCTAGTCTACAGCGCAAGTCATGTCTTCGGCGCTGATGTTTTCGATCATATCTGCAGAAAAACGAACGAGGTCAATATCTTACTTTAAAGACGAAAACACAACCTAACCTTGCTATCGAAGTTGAATGCAAGCTAACTAACCTTTTTCATACTATTTTATGTTTTCCTCAAATAATGCAATTACTAATTATAGTCAACCATTTTCAGACATGTTACCCAACTCAGTACCAACCAAATTGCTTCAGTTACCAGCAGAAACATCAATCAAATGAAACTAATTGTGGCAAGAGGTGATAAGCATAGACAGTTACAAGTTGAAAAGTTGGAAGGAAATTTCAAGGAAGCAATCAGTAGATACTATTCCCTACAGAAGGTTAGAATTTGTGCATATGTTTACTAAAATATGCTTATTGCAGTCATCCAAACTGCTATGGAATGAATTGGCGAATAGCACAATATAGCAATTAAAAATTGGTTAAACGGAGAACTATGAAATTCTTGGACAACAATTTACTCAGTATGCATGAGTTGGCTTCCAAAATAACAAAAATACATCTGGTGCCATATCTGCACTCCTGCAGTTGGTATATAATGCAGGAACAGCAGCGACTTTTCTAAAGATTTTGACTGTCATTCTTCAGATACTGCTACAAAAGCTTGGAAGTTACGGCTTTAGAGACAACAGCCAGGCCTGGTTCAAATCAAATCTCTCTGAAAGGAAGCAATTTGTAAGGATGTCTTCGGATTCGAATACCAGTGATATAAAATGTGGTATACCCCAATGTTCTGTTTTGGGTCCTATCCTGTTTCTCCTGTACATCGATGATTTGACTAACATATCAATTACGGGAAGATTCACTCTCTTTACAGACGATCCCACATTATTATAATATAACAAAGACAGGCTACACACCAGAAGGTGTGAAGATATGATTAAAATAAAAGATTGTGTAATTCAAACCACTTAACATAAAAAATACAATGTAATAGCATTCAAATGCACAATTTCCAGTCTTTCTCTAGTAGTGAGTGAGTACTATAGAAAACTGCACCACATCAAAATTCCTAAGAGTTTTTCTAGATAAAGATCTTAAATTTGTTGAACATCCGGTACCTCAATAAAAAATTAGCTTCTGGCTGTTACACGCCGAGAATTATTGTGGAAGAGCTCGGCTTTCCCAATGCAAAGACTATGTACTAAGCGTTGATGGACTCCTAGCTAACATATGGGATAGCTTGGGGAGATTGCAGTACTTAATACACTTATATAGTTTTGCACTACAAAAAAGAGCTATCAGATATCTTTGTCAAAGAGACAATATTCTTGTAAAGCCCTATTTCTTGAACCCAAAATATTTGAGTCATTTCATTATATATAATGGAAACTGACCATAATTCACAAGAACAGAACCAATTATGAAACCACAAACACTGCATATTTAACCCGACAAACGAACCAACTGAGGATCCCAATTCCCAGCTCAACCTTGTTACATGTCTTATGTTTTTTTAATATTTACTAATTTATAATCATTAATGTTTTGGTACCTCCTATCTTTTCATACTAAATTTCAATTTGTTTTCTGTAGTGTTGCATGGCAACTACTATTGAGCATCCCCTAGTAATTGATAAGTTGAATAAAAAAATAGGAATTCATGGCAATGCTAACAAATGGATTGATTCATACTTAAGTGATAGAAAGCGAGTAGTAGTCATTGATCATTCCAAATCTGAAGTAGTTAATGTGAAGGTTGGAGTACCTCAGGGATCTATATTGGGCCCTTTACTTTTTATTCTGTTTGTGAATGACTTGAGGGATTTTTGTAAAACTCCAAGTCTTATTGTAGCGTATGCAGATGATACTAATTTTGGAACCAATGGCAAACCACAATTCGTATTTGAAGCAAATTTAATGCAGGCCAATTTTTATATACTGGTCTAAAGATAAATGATGCAAAAACGAGTTTTCATGTCATTCATGACTAAAAACAGTTGTCAGAATTACAATAGTTTGGTGAGATTAAATGGACGTTCAATACAAGAAGTTGATTCCATTAGATTTTTGGGAATTACACTTGATGAAAAAGTTACATGGGAAAAACACATCGACAACATTGTTTGCAAATTGAGTTCTTTATGTTTTCTCATCAAGCAGTTGAGAAACATGGTATCAATGAATGTTTTGAGGCTTGCTTATTTTGGTCTGGTACAGTCAATTATATTCTATGGACTTATATTCTGGGGCGCCTCAACACGTGTAAATAAAGTCTTCATTCTTCGAAAAAGAATATTACGATGCATGAAGGGAACACACCTTAGAACTTCCTGTAAATGCCTATTTGTTGAATTGGGAATCATGACTCTGCCATCGCTTTATATACAGGGTGTCCCTGGACTTCCTCTTTTCTTCTCGGGAATGTATAGATGGGGTCAAAATATCACCTGTACTTCATATAACTTTTGTTCCTAAAAGCCTTCATTACCAAGTAACGGGCCCTCAAAGTTACAAAATGAAAAATGTTTTTCTTTGATAACTTTCAAAGTGAATATTCAAAATAAATCTAAATTTTGCTGATTGACTAAACAAATGAATTCCTTCGATGAGCTTTCATGCAGGAGTCAGTTGTTTTGCTACAAAGTCAGGAACGGACTACCCCCGATGGTCCACACCCCAAAACTTAGAAATGACTGGGATTTGTCAATATGTTTTAACAAAACAAGGTTACCTGGACAATTTCCTGAATAAAAGTACTCGTGTGGAAAATCGATCGAACAACGATTTTGATAAAATGCTTTTTGTTCGATGACATCCAACCTGAGATGTCTACCATTATTCGAAAAGATGAATTTGTAATGAAAATAGAAATGATAGGTACAATGTTCATAACGAACTTTTATCATGCAAACACGTTTACCTTACAAAACTCATGGTGTAAATAATCAATCGCAAGCCTCAAGAGCAAACAGAAATGCAAAATCCGCTACAAAAACTGCTTGATATGACCCCCGTCTCTCTCAATACATTTTCTCAGTCGGCGCAAACACCCTCTCTGCACTTGAAATAGCATGCCAGGGTCGTTTCGTATGGCTTCACAATGTAATGTAATTCTATTCAACAAGGCATCTCTGGTGTGAATAGGTGTAGCGTAAACGAGGCTTTTTAGATGCCCCCACAGAAAGAAATCCAATGGATTTAAATCCCTGGTGTGAATAGGTGTAGCGTAAACGAGGCTTTTTAGATGCCCCCACAGAAAGAAATTCAATGGATTTAAATCCGGAGACCGCGGTGGCCATGAATATGGCCCACCTTTACCTATCCATCTATTGGAGAAAATCTGGTTCAGATGGGAAAATGCTCGGCATACAGACGACGGGCTTCTGAAGCATTACCAAATGCTCGTCCAGACAATGCATGCATATCTGCATATTCGTTGAATGTAAACTGTTCGGCCATATCGAAACACTTCAAACTGTCCTATTAGAATATTGACAATACAATGACAACGCACCACTCAACAAAACAAAATAGCATTCCAGTTGTCATTTTTTATCCACACTAATTTTATTTATTTCTACAAGGAGTTTTTGTCAACATCTGTGGAAGAAATGGAACATAAATTTATTCACCGGATATTTTTCACCTATTCATGTGCAGCCGTTTTTGTAGTTTATTCGTTTGCTCTTTATTAGTTATGTCTTCCGATGTGCGTTTTTTCAGCTAAATTTATCTTCGGGTTAAAGATTTTCTCCCATGAAATTATACACAACAAGGTGAGAAACGAATACAACAATTTATTAATTAACGCGAAGAAGGACTCATACTCAAAGAGAATCACCCATTCTGATAATAAATCGAAATGCATGTGGAGCATTTGCTCCGAAGTTACGGGAAGAGTTCGAAATGAAGAGTGTTGCATAAAGGGTGACCCAAACGAAATAGTTGATGATTACAATAAATATTTGGTAGACGTTGTACCTCAATTACTTGCAAATTCCTCAAATATTCCATTTCAATGTGATATTCCAGTAAATATGAAGTCGATGTTTGTGAGACCCACAACCCCAAACGAAATCATAGAACTATCTAGAAAACTAAAAAATAAACATTCCAGTGGAGAAGATGAAATTCCGACTAGTATTATGAAAAAAAGCTTAATTGCCATTAACGAAATCATAGCCTATATCATCTGAAGTATGGCATATTTCCAACAGGATTAAAAACCTCCCTTGTGAAGCCAATCTTTAAAAAAGGTGATCCAGAGAGTTTAGAAAATTACCGACCAATATGTATCCCTCCCAGTTTCTCAAAAATATTCGAACTAGCAATGTCAGTGAGAATCATAGAGTTCATGAATCAATGTAACTTATTTAGTAGGCTTCAACATGGATACTTACAGGGTAGGTCAACACAAACGGCCATATATCAATTCACACAAAATATAACGAACATGATGGAAGAAAAATTTATAGCTCTCGGGATGTTTTTGGATCTATCCAAAGCATATGACTGCTTGAATCATCTACTATTGTTAATAAAATTAGAAAGATATGGCATAAGAGGTTCAGTACTGAAGTGGGTTGAATCCTACCTATCAGAGCGCCTTCAATCAGTAGAAATAAAACGACACGGAAGAATCTATAAATCCGAAACCCTTCCCACAGACGTGGGATTCCGAGGGAGCATTGCCGGCCCTCTTTTGTTGTCATTTATCTAAATGACTTATGTAATCAAGCCTAAACCAACATCAGTTCAAAACTATTTTGCAGATGACACAAGTCTGTTATCAGGTGGCTGAAACTTTCCCAGAGATGATGGTAAATAGTACAGATCTGTTCAACAAGACTAAGGACTGGTTCAATAAAATAAACTTGTACTAAACGAATCGAAGACAACTATTATTTTGTTTAGAACAAACCACGAAACATTGATTATCCAGTTAGGTGGACCTTCAAAACTCTTCCTTTGAACTGTCCCACACCACCAAATTTTAGGAATCCACATTGATGAGAACATGAATTGGTCTTCTCAGATTGATAACCTCAAATAAACTAAGTGGAATATCGTATGGAATTAGAGTTATATCAAAATACCTGCACAAAGAGGCTACAAAAACAATATATACTGCTAACTTCGAATCGGTTGCTCGATACGGAATTATTTTTTGGGGTAGCAATCGAAATATCGAAAAAATCTTTATAGTTCAAAAAAGAATAATAAGAGGAATCAACAACTTTAATTATAACCAAACTTGCAGAACAGTTTTCAAATCCACCAATATAATGACAATTTATGCGATTTATATCTATGAATGCCTAATGTTCATTTATAAAAATTCACTCTTCTTCACTGAGAGTATACCTGCTCATAAGTATCCCACTAGAACAAATGGATATATGTATCCCCTTCATAGACTAACAGCAACTGAAAAAAGCGCCTACTATATGTCAATCAAGCTTTTCAACCATCTTCCTAATAGAATAAAACTGACAAAGAAAGGAAGTTTCAAAAGAGAAGTAAAAAAACTTCTCATAGACTTAGAGCCCTATGATTTGAACGCATACCTCACTGGAACATTCATTTAAAAATATTTATAACAAAGAAATCTAAACCTCCTTGTTTGACGCCATTTCATTCTATGTTACCGACCTTTTGCAATAAATGTTTGTAATCTACTCTGAAATAAAGCTGTTTATTATTATTATTATTATTTTATACTTATCAGTGAAACTCTTCAACATTTAAGCTGTGAATACGAATTTGCAACATCCAAATGTTGAGTTTCATGAGATTCAGATAACACAACACAAAACGTGCTTATTCCACGCGTACATACAAAATATGGACTGAATTCGATATTTCATAGCTTGTTAGTTCAAAAACACCACGTATCTACATAACTTGATATTTCATTTGAAAAAATATCTACATTGTGAATGAAACTTTCAACTAGGTACTGTACTTTTTGTTTACGACTTTATTTTAGCATATTTTGTATTATCCCTGTTATAAATGTTGTTGAATTAACGTTAGCATTAGTATTTCTTCTGTGAAAATTTTTCATTTCAAATAATGGTGGACGATCGGGTTTGATGTCGTCGAGTAAAACTGCATTTTTATTAAGAATCGTTGCTCCGATCGACTTTCCACACGAGTACTTTTATTCAGAAAATTGTCTACGTAACCTTATTTTGTTGAAAACTATTGAAAAATTATCTGTCATTTCAAAGTTTTGGGGTGTGGACCATCGGGGGTAGTCCGTTCCTGACTTTGTAGCAAAACAACTGACTCCTGCATGAAAGCTCATTGAAGGAATTCATTTGTTTAGTCAATCACCAAAATTTAGATGATTTTGAATATTCACTTTGAAAGTTATCAAAGAAAAACATTTTTCATTTTGTAACTTTGAGGTCCCGTAACTTGGTAACGAAGGCTTTTAGGAACAAAAGTTACATGAAGTACTGGTGATATTTTGACCCCATCTATACATTCTCGAGAGGAAAAGAGGAAGTCCAGGGACACCCTGTATATCACTTGCTGATAAATTTAAGGAATAATAATACTGTAATGAAACAAAGTGATTTACATAATTATGAAACCCGTGGGCGCAATCAGCTCCATCAGTCTTACTCCAGACTCACGGTCAGTCAAAACTCACATAATTACCAACAAATAAAATTTTACAATAAATTCCAAAATCTCTTTGGTGATATAGAAAATAAAACAAGCTTCAAAGAGAAGTTATCGAATTATCTGTTGAGCAATGCATTTTATTCTGCTGATGAATTTTTAGAAGCGTAATGACATTAAGCTATTATATTATTTATAAAGGCCATCTATCTAATTGTAATTTAATTGTAAATTTTGACTAGTCCAATAATCTTTTGTGTATTTTATATTTTTATAACTTGTATGATAGATTCAAGTGACGAATAAAGTATTTGTATTGTATTAATCGCTATACATACTTTGAATACAGATTATATATATTTTTATATATTATCTTATGCATTGTGTTCAAGAGTTATTTCTTAGCAACAATAAACATTATCTCAGTATACACTCTTAAATCACACAATCACCTTGTGGTGACTGAAAAAGCCGGTATATAAATAATAGATTTTCCAAAAAATTAAACCAGCAGCTGACATTTTCATCGTATTTGTTTAATTTTAGGAAGTGGCTACCAAACAGAAATCCCACTTACTGATACCTGAAATTTTGGAATATGAAAATGCACAAAGTCCGAACTCTGATCAGGAACAGCAAGCACAAAAAACGAGAGAATTGGCTTTCGAACAAGACATGTTGCTGGAGAGGGAGAGTAGAATACAAATTATTGAATCTGATATACTAGATATTAACCAAATAATGAGGGAACTAGGTTCTATGGTGCATGCACAAGGAGAAGTAATAGGTAATATTTTTTTGAGAATCTTCCTCTTAAATAATTTGTTGGGTGGGTTTTCAATCGATCTATTTTTGAAAATGTTTTTAATTCGCCCAGTATTTCTTAACTGAAATATGGCAACCCTTTTTTGCTATTATCTACTAGTGTATCAATGTTGATTACAAATTTTTTCCGTCGACCTCGTTCCTTGGGGACAACGTGAAATTTTCGATATCCATTTCCTTCAACTAGGAGAAAACTTACAATACTTGGATTTGAAAATACATAAATTTGACAGGGCAAAGGTAATATGATTTAACATTTGAATAATATTCGAATTCGTGTATATTTAGTTGCCTATACCACAATGATGCATTAATGGAGAAATCGACCATTTACAGGATATTAATTGTCGATTTCGGTGTATGTTTGGTTGCATATATCACAGTCATGCAGTAAAAGATAAATTGAAGGTTAATACGGGTCGATAACGATTGATTTCGAGTAGATTAAAAAGACTCATTAATACGAGGTCGCCGGAAAAATATTTTATATATTTGTTTTAATGTTCATTTTTCAGATACTATAGAAAATACCATAGATCATGCAGTTGGAAATGTAGAAGAAGGGAAGGAGCAGCTTGTAAAAGCAATGAGTTATCAGAATAAATACAGGAGAAAACTTGTATACCTTGTTGTGTTTGCACTAGTTATTGCTGCAATTTTGATAGGAATTTTAGTTTCGGAATTGAAAAAATAACCTGTGAAATTTATAAAGACAATGCTTTCATACTTTTAAGAGAGACTAATTCGTGATAGATATGGAACCATAATATATCACTTGTATATTTATATTTAAGTTTTGTATATTAAATGTTAATTTATGGATTCCTTATACAGTTGGAATGGAAAATATATTATACCACGCCACAGGAGGTATTCATTAATAATACTACAAAGATTTAGTTCGTTGTGTAATTTTTTGTCCTGATCAATTCATAATTGAAAATATCACCTACTAATCCAATCAATAGAGAATATTACTTAACAAAAATTTCAAAACAGGTGAACTTTTGGATTTAGGAATTTGAAAATATGAAGTATCTATCAAGCAATTCTTTACCCTGCCACGGCACTAAAAATGTTACTCCAGAAGTATGCATAAAAGTTGTAGCTCGTTATTTTTTCTACAAAAATGTTTCCCATAAATTTTGTGTAAATACGATTTTCCACTTTTAGTCTAACCGCAGGTTGAAATTGAATGGGAACGAAAAATGGCCCAAAATTTTTATACTAGTCAATTGATGTTCCTCGATACTAAGAGCTGCTTAAAAAAAAGCCAAAGCTCCCATCTTTCACATGAGACTAGTTTCAAAGTTCATACAAAATCTAATCATAATTCAAAGAGTGTTCAAAGATTTCCGATTAAATTTCTGTGAGTGAATAATCATTGTAGAGCTCGTCCAATACACCGAAACACTATCCAACTATAGGCCTATTAGTCTACTAACTTGTTTTGCAAAAATCTTTGAAATCCTGATGGCACAAAGGCTTGTATCGTTTTTTGAAAATTTCAAACTATTCTTAGACAGTCAACACGGATACCTGGAAAACAGATCAATAGAAACTGCATTGTTTCAATTCAGTACCGAGGTATTGGAAGCATTGGACGATGGTGATCTGTCCTGTGGAATTTTTGTGGACCTCTCAAAGACATTTGACACCATTAACCACGAAATTTTACTTCATAAGTTATTTAAAATCCTACTTAAGACAAAGAAAGCAAATAGTAGAAATAACAACTGAACAAGGGGGGTTCCGCAGGGCAGTATCTTGGGTCCAATACTCTTCCTAATTTTCATAAACGGTTAAAGAAACGTAGCCAATAACAACAACAACGTAAAAAGTATAAACTATGCGGGGATGACACCAATCTTATTCTGAGGGGTCCCAATCTAAAGGATGTCACTGATGTGGGTACCTTACTTATGAAAAGAACCGAACAATATTTTCGTGAAAATAATATGACCATTAACAACGAAAAAACTGACTGTATGTTGCTGACGATCAATAACATACAAAAACCGGATAGCATACAAATCAACGGACAAAAAACAAAATGTAGTTCTTCGGTTCGATTCTTGGGAGTCCACATCAATGACACCATAACATGGACAACTCAGGTGAAGAGGCTAAGCAACAAATTGTCATCAATAACTTATGCAATTCGAGTATTGAAGCCAAACCTGAATATAACAGTGCTGATGTCGGTTTATTATGCAAATTATAACTCTAGAATTAAATTTGGTATTGCAACTTGGGGAAGTTGCTCAGGATTGATTAAAATTTTCAAGTGTCAAAAAAAGTTATAAGAATAATTTTTGGCATAGCCTATGATGGGTCATGCAGGGGAATCTTTAGAGCAAACAATATGCTGACAGTACCTGCAGTTTTTATTATGGAGTCAATTACATATTTAATGAAACACAAAGAGTATTTTCACAATTATAGAATTACCCATGATCACAGTACTCGGTTCAGAAATGACTATAACTATCCTATACATTCAAGAACTGTGTTTGAGAAAGGTCCACTATATAAAGCTATTGAATTTTTCAATAATATTCCCAATGAAATAAAGAGACTTGATGACTCTAGAAGCTTGTTGAGATCGTTGGCGTAATTATTTATGTAATATGGAGCCTTATTGTATCGATGATTTCTTCTCTTCACCGATATGTAATTTCTCATATTTAATTTGCCTGTATTTTAGTATAGTATTTTATTTATTTGTGTTTTGTAATTCATTTTGTGATTTTGTAATCAGTGACGTATTTCTCAGACCATAACTCTGCTGAAATAAATAAATTATCTATCTATCTAATATTGAAACGATCTATTGGTAGGTAGAGAGGGGGAAAACACGATTTGCTACGGCGAATCTTCACCAGTGTCTTGGCATGCAGCGTTTGAAAGGTTAGGTTTGTTGGATTAATAAATAGGTAGTGCAGTTATTTTCATGAATTTTAACAAAACATTCTTAATCTCCGACCCCAAAAACCCCCACATACCAATTTTGAATCACCACCGACCATAATCACAAAACTCGTCCGCCAAAAACTACGTCTCCGGTATCGCCTATACCAAATAATATGGTATGCCTATGGAATTTCTATCAATAGCCACAGTTCGGGCATCTTCGAGAAGAATTGGTCGTTAGGTAGGGGAAGGCCAAAGTGGTCGTTTCAATATTGGACGAGTTCTAGTTAATAAATTTGTAAGGACTCATTGCCACAATAATTCCTTGGGGCATTGTGCTGTTTGAGGTGCATATATTGGCCCTGTTCAACCGGATTACTCTCAGTTTTGTTGGAAGGAAGTAATTTGACATTTGATTCTTTAGTATTTTTCTTGATGAAGAGTTACCCTAAATTTTGTTGTACTTTTCACGATTTAATGCCCTTCATAGAAAAATAAGATAAGATAATTTTTAATTTCAAAGAGTTGTAAATTACAGTTACATGTATATTAACAATTAAATGAATGTGATGTCAAACAGGTTAGAAGAGTTAAAACAACTACAATATAATACAATAACATCAATAATGGCATAACAAATTACAAGTGAAAGTAAAAGAGGCATATTTATATAAAACTATCGATACTCCGTAAATTCTCGAACAGTGTAAGGTTCTATCTTTAAAATGTTATTGAGAACAAGTTTTTTAAAACAGGATTCTTGCTGTATCTCTTTTGGTAATGAGTTGAAGAATTTAATACAAGAGTATGTAGGACTCTTTCTGTCTGTGCCAATCGATGTGCTGGAAAGTTTAAATGTAGACTCCTCGTGTTGATATCATGTTTTATTTCGAATTGGTCGAATTTTTCTCTATTTTTAAACAGAAACACCAAGCACTCATACACATATACCCCAGATAGTGTTAATACATTCAATTTTCTGAAATTTCCTCTACAAGATTCATTATGTAGTAGTAGTAGTAGTAATTTTATTTAGCCTTTCGCTATACATTCCAACAATACATATATAATATGTCACTACAAAATTATAATATTACATTAATATGTTCACTTCTGATAAAGTCCTTGACATGATTCTTAAACATATTCAGTGGACTCATCTTCAGTTCGTTTCCTAGTTTATTATATTCCACCACACCTTTGTAAAATACTGAACGCTGTGTCTGTGTTTTCTTTGCTTGCTTCACAACAAAATTATCTTTACCTCTAGTATCATAGTCATGAACAGTTTTGAATTTTACTAATATATTTTTAAATATTGAGGACATGTGTTTATGTTGATCTTGTGGATGAATACCATAACATTGTACTTTATGAATGATTTGACATCCAACCAGTTCAGGGTGTGTAACATAGATTAACCGAAGTTCTATAATCACACCGTAATATAACTCTAATGGCTCTATTTTGCATTTTCTGCAATCTCTCTATTTCACTCTGACTTGCCATGTATACAATTGTGGGGCAATAATTGAAATGAGGTAGAATAATTGTGTTATAAATCAACTTCCTAGAATACAATGTCAAGTATTTACTCACCCTACGCAAAACACCAATTTTTTTAGCTATTTTACCACAAGTATAATCTATGTGTTTATCGAACTTCAGTTTAGAATCAACTATTACCCCCAGATATTTAATTTCATCCACAAGTTCAATTTCTTCATTATAAATTCCAAAATTCAAATTGTTTTCTTCGAATTGTGTGCGGACATTGCCGTTTGCTATCAGCATTGCTTTCGTTTTTTTGACATTCAATTTCAATTTATTTACCTCTAACCAATCCTTCAAATTCTCTAAATCCTCATTCATATTATTTACAAGAGTGTCCAGTTGTTTTCCTTCCATATAAATAATTGTATCATCAGCAAACAAAGAATTTTGAAATATATGCTGAATGTCATTTATATATAATATAAATAATAATGGTCCCAGTATGCTACCTTGCGGTACTCCCAAGTTAATACCTAATTCATTTGACTCTGTATCTCCTATTTTAACTTTTTGTCTTCTATTATTCAGATAGTCTTTTATCCATTTATATACATTGCCAGTAATACCATATGCCTCTAATTTGCCAAGTAATTTTATTCTGTCAATAGTTTCAAATGCTCTTTTCAGGTCTACAAATATAACTCCTATTATTTTACTGCATCTTTCCTTCGTTCCATTCATTTAAAACATATTGTAGTGCTGTTTCACAACTATATTCCTCCCTGAATCCTGACTGATATTCACTTAGTATTTTGTTTTAATTATGTATTGTTCAAGTTGAACATATACAGCTTTTTCAAGGATTTTTTCAATAGCCGGTAAAGTATTTATTGGTCGCATATCTTCAGCATTACTGCTATTTGCAATTTTTTTAATAGGAATTATATTTGAGACTTTGAGTTTGTCAGGAAAAATTCCCTGTTCTAATGAACTATTAATCAGATTTAGTAAAGGATCTGCTATGTTTGTAAAATGATTTTTGAACACAAATGCCCCAATTTTATCTGGACTATTTTTATTCGCTAATGTATTGACGATTGTTTCCAATTCGATTTTGGTTAATAGTTTGAATTCAGTAAATTTATTATTGTTGTTATTATTAGACAAATTGAAATTGGTTACATTATTTGGAATGCTACCTACAATATCTTGTGTACTTTTAATATAATATTCATTCAATCTTTCTACCATAAGCAACTTTTCACTAACAACTTCATCCCCGAATTTTATTTTTGTTAAATGATCTTTAGTTTTGGATGATATAATGCTTTTTAATCATCACCAATTTTATTTTTGTTTCTATTCTCAGTATACTCACAACTCTATTCCTTTTATCTTTATAATATTCCCAGTCAACCAGATCTCTAGTGAATTTAAATCTTCTAAAACTTATGTCTCTATCTTGAATTGCTTGACGAATATTATCATTGAACCATTCTTTTTGCACCCCTACTTGATTTCCTTTTTAGGCATAAATTCATTTATATAGTTTGCAGTTGGTTAGTTAGATTGTTACATCTAACATTCACGTCTTTTTCTCTATAATTGTATTCCACTTTCAATAACCTATCATTAAATTCTGAAATGTTTGTTAGTCTGCTTCTAATGGTAACTTTTTTTAAAGGGCATTTATCTTGGATGTTTATTTGAATAACTCTATGATTGGAGAAAGTGCATTCATCTAGTACAGAAGTATATATATCAGGCAAATTTGTGATCATACTGCTTCCATTCCTCCAAAAGTGTGTATTTGTTTTGACAATTTGCCCTAAGCCATTATCTTTAGTACATTGTTTCAATCTCCTGCTGTGACTATTTTCTGCATTCCAGTCTATATTGAAATCCCCTAGCATTATAAAATTACAATTACATAGATTCAATGTTAAATATTCCTCAAGCAGTTCACCTAAGTAATCTAAAAAACAATATGTGATTCATTTGGTGAATGATAAATTCCCATTAGTGTGTAACTATTATTAGCAATCTTGACTTGAACCATGAAACACCACATATTCTTTTCAATAATATAAGTCCCAAATTTGTTATAGGTTACATCCATTCTTACATAAAAAATTACCCCCCCTGTGTGTCTGCTTTGTGAGTCGAGCCTTAATAACATATAGTTCTCAATAAACAACTCATTATTTTATCTGATTTATGTTTTCCTGAACATTTTGGACATATATCACATGTATTTTTGATGTCCAAATCTCCAACATTTAAAGCACTGCATGATGTTCACGTAGTCACGATAATAACAAGTTTTCCAACCCAGGTTCAATACTTCTCTTTTCTTGACAATAGCATATGTCTCTGGATCTAACTGCATTATAACATTGATCATCCCTTTTCTGTTTTTAAATTTCAATCCATTTAGTCTCTTTTTACATTGACATGTCTATTGGATTTTTCTTTTTTGGTGCTTTAACTTCATAATCTGTTCCTATTTGTGTTTGAACATTTTCACAAATTGTTTTTATTTCTTCCTGGTTACTACATTTTATGGCTACACCTCCTTGTCTTACATTTTTTACTTTGGATACTGTTGCCCCTAAAGTGCAGGGATTTACTGCCTCTTCCAACTTTCTCCTTGTAAGAATGCTTGTTTGCTCTGTATCATCTATCACATCTTCGATATCTTTCTTCAAAAGTTTGATAATTTCATTTTTGTCTTCAATAATTTGCTCCTTACATGTTACTAATTCTTTATACAAATCAAAAGAATCTCCTTTGATGCATTTGGGACAATAAAATGTTAGGGTTCTACCAGAGACTAACTGCAAAACTTTAACCTCTGATGCAGTCAATCCTCCACATCCCTTACAAATACAATTGTTGCACCCATCACAGCTGAAGACATCTTTAGTTTTGACATCCTTGCAAATAAAACATGCCATTTTTGCTAATCATTCTCCGAGTCCGGCCCTGTCTTCTTTATCACCAGGCTCTTTTTGTGTTTGGTTGTTTTTAAACAATTCTTTCAATGTATTGTCAACAAAAAAGGACTATTCCTTTTAAGTTAATCATATAATTTTGTTGATTATTCTTTAACAAATTATTGTTTTCTTGTGATTTTATAACCACTCAATAGACTGATTTATTATGAAGAGTCATATAAAATAATTTCAAATTTTTCACTATACAACCACTGTTTTATCACAATACTAATAATATCAGTGAACACAATGCCTCTGGTATCCGCGTATTATGCGTTGTTTAAGATCAAGTAATATTCTAATGGCTCTTTCCTGAATAATAAAAACTTTTTCAGCATCACTGCTTCCGCCCCAGAAAGAAATCCCAAAACCATCACTGAGTATATGCTTACGGTAGTAAATAGCTCTTAAGCTACCATTATCTAAATATTTGGCAGTGATTCTGAATGAGTAGCAGGCTGAGTTGAGTTTTTTACACATTTCTAAAATATGTGTTCCCCAATCTAAGTTTTGATCGATGTGGACCCCTAAGAATTTAGTGTTCTCTGCTAAAGTTACCTTTTTGGACTGGAGAGTAATATCTTCAGCAATACTAGAATTTTTTATTTTTGTTCTAAAGCAAATGTGATTTGTTTTTTCCGTGTTCAAAATTCATTGATTTTTTGTAAACCATTCCTGAAATAATCAGCTGGTTTATAAATACATTGATATGACCTCACCAATAGCATTCAAATGTTTTGAATACATATTGTACTTTTTGAATTATTTTAAAATCCTGGAGGTTCCAGAAAGTATCCATAACTTTTTTGTTTCTGAATATTTTACCTTCTACTTTTTGGATCCTCTGGTATAGATGTATGGAAATATATATATATATATATATATAGATAGAATTTTTTTAACTACGTTACATACATCTTATGTTTGTAGCAGGTCAAGTGTAAAAAGATTATATGTGAAAAAAAAATCATTAAAAACATATCACAGAATATAAGGTTAAAAATGACAAACTATACAGTATTCATCTACAAAGGTAATTTTACAGTTTGATGACTCAAGGAGATGCGAGATGTTTGTTGATGCGGTAATGCGATCTGAAGTCATCGACGGAGTAGAAGCAGTGTCTCGACAAGTATTTTTGAGTTGTTGTGGTAGGATATTATATAGACTATTTCCCTCATACTATTTCAACCAATGATCTGTCAGGCATTTTTCATATTTCGACCAATATTGTCAAAATGACAGCGCCAAAATTTGCAAATCATCCCTTGGTTTTTTTTTCGACAATATCTTTTATAAAAAAAATGAGTCATTTTGGTACAAGTTAATCTCAACCACCCGCAACTAATCCTAGTCATTCTGTTATTTACCAGAATTGTACTTTTCATTGTACAAATTTCTATTCTAATCCTAATATGTAATTGAAAGTAATAAAAAACATTATTTTTGGTGTCAGTTTAGCTTATTTGGGAAATAGTCTAATCAAATATATCTCGGTCTATTATTTTTCAGAAAAATTTGATCTAAAGTTGTTGCTTATAAGTATCAATAAAATATCTTCTCTTATTTTTATTTTAAATTAATTTATAGTTTTGATATATTGTAACTGATTAATTTTTGACATTTCTAGAAACCAATGAAAACTTTCAATTCAAATCATTCATGTACGTTTTGGCCAATCAAAACATTATTATAGTGAGAATAATGTACCTAGAAAATGGCCGTGGGAATTATTTGAGGTATTTTGTTTTTATTGTGACGTATGTCATCAATTCGCATGAAAAGTGAATAATGAATCAAATCAGTTTGCGAGGTGTGTTTGTGATCGATAAAGTAGAAAATAGTTCTCCAGATTTCTTTCTCAAACTTGTTGCCATTTGGCAATAGCCACTCGAGCCCGTTGGGCTCTCGTGTCTATTGCCTGGCAACAAGTTTCACTTTATTCTCACTCTCTTGTGGTATACAACTGAGAATAATCAAGGGAATTCTTTTTGGATAATTGGAGACAATATCGATTAAGTCTGATCTGTTGACAGTTTCTTGTATTATGTTCGTGAATATGAGATTGTTTTTCCATGTAAGACTGTTTCTTGTGCATCTCTACAATAGCACAGTATAGATATAGAGTTGGCAGTGGCATAATTCCAAGTTTTTTGAAAAAATCTTGACTGATCCCAATGGCTAATATTTGCTAGTATTCTCAATGCCTTTTTCTGCATCCTAAATATTTGAATGGCGTGACATAAATTCCCCCAAAGTTGTACCACATAGCTCATATGAGTGGAAAAGCGAGAAGTATGTAGTTTTTAGTGTATGCGTGTTAGTGATAGTTTTTAATTGTCGAAGAACAAATAGAGGACCGGAAAGTTTTCTCTTTAATAGTATAATGTGTGCAGACCAGTTAAGTCTACTATCTAATGTAATTCCAAGAAATTTAACATGATTAGTTTGGTTATAGGCAGAAATTTGGATGCATTGAGTCTTTTCACTATTTTGTTTGAGCTGATTAGATAAAAACCACTGATTAGCACTGTTTGTAGGACACGAAGTTGTAAGTTCTCATTATTATTATCAGAAAGAATAAAAGTGGTGTCGTCTGCAAAGAGGACCGATTTGAGTGGTATCATATTATTACACAAGTCATTTACATGGATTACAAATAAGAGAGAGCCCAAAACAGACCCTTGTGGGACGCCAGGTTGACGGTTCGTGAGATAGGTTCTTATCAAATTAAGAGGAATACCCCTAACACCGTAATAGTTAAATTTTTCTAGCAGAATTTGGTGTGATTCGCAATTAAATGCTTTTGTCAAGTCACAAAGCATCAGCGCAGTTTCATTGCCTTGTTCAAGTTCCTCGACCACTCTTGTCACGACATCGAATACAGCTTGTGTTGTTGAGCGCGAAACCATATTGGGAATAACTGAAGAAATTGTTATTCTCAAAGTAAGAGTAGAGTTGTTTCTTAATTATTTTTTCCACACCACTTTGCTGAATATTGAAACTATACTTATTGGACGGTAATTATACGTGACAGATGGATCGCCTTTTTTATATGCGGTTATAACTTTCGAAAACTTTAGGATTTCTGGAAAGATGCCATTTTATAGAATTAAATTAAACAGTGTAGTAAAAGGTTGAATTATGATCTGTGCGGTTTCTTCTAATATTTGGCTATTGAGTTCATGGGTATCAAAGGTTTTTGAGTTCTTCAGTGAATTGATCACTTCTTGAACTTCTACTTCATGAACAGGTAGAAAGGAAAAAGAACTACATGATGCAGGAATTTTTTTAAAAGTTGAGAGATCCTAACATTTACATGGCATTTTTTAAGATTCAATTCCATATCATTTAGGTCATACCAATTAGTCAGATTTTGTATATCTGATTGTAACAACTGAGGTCAAGTTCAGAAGTTATATTGGAATACAGTTTCAGATCGTCGGCAAATAACAGAAATTTAAGGAAATGTGCTTTAGAAAGCAAGGGTTTGAAATTATACGAATAAACAATGGATGCCTACAGAATAATCTTATGAGTTAATCATGTACTTGAATATGGCTATTATGATACTTGAAGGCAATAAAGAATAAAATTTAAACTTATGAAAATAGCCTAGACCATTGTTAATCCGATAGGTTTCATTTGAAATTTGCTATGATGATCTAAGTGAATAAGTACAATTAGATGAATTAGGGTCCTTTCAACATTGAGACAGAATGTAATTTCACTAGAAGTTTTATTGAACGTATAAGCTAGAATCATTAAATCAAATAGACGAATTAGAATTCAGCATCAAAGTAATAAGTCCGAAAATCATTTTAAAGACTAAAGCGCATCTATAATAGAACAATAAATAGAACATATTTCTATAGATTAGCAATGTCTATTATTGCAAATGGAATAAATAATACGACTTCTTCACTCGAATTACTGCATCAACTGAGCTTGAAATCGGCACCCGCCAGAAACCACGTGTTTGCGTTGTACATAGCCACAACAATAAATTGTTTGTGGCCAATCAGATGATCACAACGCCTACTGCATCATGTGACATTACAGTGGTAACATGCCGGCTCAATAATACAGTTACTTCTATTCTGTCGGCATGAGATCCAATGCCGCAAATTAAATCAATAAAAAAAAAACACTTAAATTCAAAACTTATAATATATATAAAAAGTCATGTTTAAATAAAAAATACCAAAACAATGAAAAAAAAAAAAAAATCCGGCTGAGTGAACTTTTTTTCTTTGTACAGCCGTACTCAACGTGTTAAATGATGAGATTGTATATTGAGGTTTTTGATATTCCTGGTGTGATAAGGATGTGTTATTTCGTAATTATTGAAGGAATGTCTGTTGTTGAGAAGAAGTTGAGGCCGGAGTACAACCAGAATTTAACCTTAGTGTAAACCTGGGACAGTTACCCACAATATTCCAGGCAGAAGTCCATGCAATCGAACTCTGCCTGCAAGAAATTCTGAACAGAAACATTAAAAATCATGTCGGGCAGCTAAGCAGCACTGAAAGCTCTGACATCAAGTCGGATAGAATCCAGATTAGTATGGAACTGCGTGAAAGCCCTTCAAAGTATAGGCAGGGACAACAGAATAACTCTGCTATGGGTCCCTGGACATAAAGGCTTTAAAGGAAATGAGAATGCCAACCTTCAGGCAAAAGAAGGCACTATGAAGGAGTTCATAGGACCAGAGCCCTTCTTCGGAATATCTAAGAGCATAACCAACGAAGTGTTTTCCGACTGGACCGAGCGGAAAAAATGCGAGTACTGGTGTGAAACAGTGGGACAAGTCCACTCGAAGACATTTATACCAAATCCTTCGAAAAGAAGATCAGCAGCCCTGTTAGAACTGAATAGGAAAAACCTGAAGATTATAACTGGGCTTCTGACAGGTCCCTGTAGACTGCGGAGAGCGCAGAAACAGCAGAGCACATCTTGTGCAGATGCAAGGGTCTGGAACGAACAAGATTCTACCGTATGGATTACGGGCAGCTAGAGCCCAAAGACCTGGAAAAAGTATCACCTAGCGTCATCATCGACTTTGTCAGAAGCACGGGACTTGAAGGTGAACTCTAATTTAATTAGGATTGAGCCACAATAGATCTGAGAAGGTCGCAGTGGAAGGGGCGGTTATTGCCCCACTCGAAAACATAACCTAATGTCTGTTGTTAAAAATAAATTCAACACATTCATACATGTATAAAGCAGAAGTTCCATGGGTTTGAAATCATCTTTACAGAATTCTTTGAAAGGTAAATTTTTTAGTATTCGTATGGCTCTTTTTTGGATTATGAAAATGTTATTGGCACAGTGGAACCACCCCATAGAAATTGCAGTAAAAAGTTCTAACAACTGAGTTATTTGCATTTTTGTTCATTTGTAGCATGTCTGGCTTAGTTTTTGGCTAGGTAGTCAAAATTTCAATGTTTCATCAATTATGATTCCTAGGGATTTCTTCCTTGTTCAGTCTAATCTGGTTGGGTGTAGGAGTTTTAAAGAAAACAGCACTCGTCTTGTCAGTGCTTAAGATGAGTCTGGAGTTTATGAACCATTTCTCAATCTTTTCCATTATTGAGCATCCAATTTGTGTTATTTCAGGAAATGTTGATGCTGTGAGCAGTAATGTGCTATCATCGGCATAGTTTATTATGGTTGCATTGTGGTCAGCAAGTCACCAAGTCGTTTTTATATTATTGGTGGATCAACCACTTTCGTTTTTATATCCACCAAATTTGTCCACCACATCTTGATTTTTCCACCGGCTTGAAGTGATGATGAGTTTGGTGGATGGGATTATTTTTGAGGTTAGGTTTATGATCGAATGCTCATGATCAGTATTTACTTCTTAAATATTTTTGAAACATGGCTCATTTGATGGAATCCGTAGATTTTTTTTATGTAAATCTGAAAGTTGAGGGGGAAATGATAAGTGTGGAATTAACAGCGAAAGAAACAGAAGAAATTTCCACTGGCGGGTTGTGTTTTTTTAATCCTTTAGAATACTTTTCCATCAAACTCATAATGTTACAGACGCTAATAAATATGTACAAAAATTGGATATATCTAGTGATTACTTCGAAATAATTACCAATTTTTGAATGTTTTTGGGGCTTTTCTAAATATTGGAGATCATTAATTCATCGTCTGATGAACTGGATGAATCTGAAGATGATTTCGCTAGCAAAAAACTACAAAACATTTCAAAAATAGAAAACAAAAGTCACAGGATATTATTTAAACTTTGATTTGTGATGCACCAACATTACCTCTAATGTAGTGGTTGAATTTAGTTCCACCAAAACGTTTTTATAAAACTGGTGGATTTCATGAAAATGACGTCATTCTCTTCCATGCCAACCACACCAAGTTGGTGGATATAAAAACGCGCCTATAATAGCAAAATCATTGAAGTAGACTATAAAAAGGAGTGTTCCCAAAACACTCCTTTGTGGTACACCCAGGCCAACGACCAGAGCCTTCAATCCTGTTCTTTTGTTTTTGTCTCGAAACCATTTAAGTTCAATCCCTCGAACTCCATAACGGTGGAGTTTCAGAAGAGGATGGAGAAATCAATGAAGTCTAAAGCTCAGGATAGATCTAGTAAAAAACCGCAGGCTATGTAACCATTGTCAAGGCTTTTGAACATATTATCTGTTGGTTCAAATAGCGCAGTTTCAATGCTTTTACCTCCTAAAAAGCCATGTTGACTTTTACCAAAGAGATTCTAGCAATTAAAAAAATTAACAATTTGCTCATATACTGTCAATTCAAAGAATTTAGAAATTCGAAATTTTTATAGATACCATTTTTGTAGAGAAAATTACGAGCTACAACTCTTGTTCCGAACATTTTTCCGTATCTTCATTATTTTTGTAGTTACAGCTAAAAATAAGAAAATTCAAAAAGTTTTTGGATTTTTTTTCATTTTCAGAGCCGTGGCATGGTGAAGAATTGCTTAACATTTAACTACCTGAATCCAGAATTTTGTAATTTTTGGCGAAATTTTGTTTCTATTTAATGGATTACTACTTTATTACTTCAGTTTTGATGATATTATCAGTTCATATTTGTATTTGCCACAGGAATGAGAAGTCCTTGAGCAATCATTTTCAATTCCCATAATTTTCCCTTTTATTCCTATAAGCCTCTAAGTATAGGCTTTTTCACAACTCGTTAACGCGACCGCATCCGCCATGTTAAAAAAGCGGGTACTATGAAAATTTTGGACACTTTTGAAATGATACTTTTTTTACACAACTGATAGGATACAGTTGTTCTATTGTTGGCCACTTTCTCTTACGAAGTGAAGTGAACACACAAATCTATGTATCTTTATTAACATGATCAATCAGTTCGAATTGACCATCAACTCGCCAACAATTTCAGCCCATTTAGGACAAATTTTTAGATGTTTTTGTTTTGTTGGTTAAGTTTTCAACGATATACAAGACAATGCTTTAGAAAACTAATAAAATAATATAAATTCTCCCAAAATGTTTTACTACGTGTATCACTGCGACATATCCTATACACATATAAAGTATTCGAAAAACATGACAGAAGTTGAGGCATGCGCACAAACAAATTTCTAGAATGAAAAGGCCTATTAATTAGACTTGCTCTGACAATGAGGAACAAATTCTTTGAAAAGATAATATGGGAATTTGCTGGGAATTTTGACTGATGTACCATAAACTTTCAATGACAATATTTCACAAAAAAAAAACAATCTAAGGAAATGTATTTCACCTATTCAATTAACTGTCATAGTTGAGCTTGAATGGTAAACTTGGCCAATATACAGGCTTAGAATGTTCCAAATGTCTTTCATAGTTGAGTTGTAATGCTGTTTCCATTCCCATTATTTTCTGAGCCTTCTCACCATATAATCCATTCATTTCTTCCACCCTTTGTTTAATATTTGGTGTATTTGGATCTATAACCACAGTTGTTTTCTCTTTGCTTTTTTCACTAGCCACTTCTGGGATTTCAGCAGTAGGCTCTTGAAATTCTGGAATATCACTTTCATGCAATTGTTTGCTCTGTGAATATTCTTCAATTGTTTGGGCATAAACATTTCGCAAATGTTGTTTCAACATTTGATTCTCATACTCCATACTGATAGCACGTGATTTCCAATAAGCAATTTGATCTTGTCGCTGCCATTCGAGAATTTCTTGGGGTAGGGTAGGTGGAGAGCTCGAAGAAGCCCAATCCATATCACTAATATCAAATAATTCTACAGCTGAACATAGGTCTTGGTTTTTTTGGTTGTATCTCACTTTTTTCAAGGTTTTGTGGTACCTAATCTTGCTCCGTTTTCTTCTTATTTGCCTTCTAGAGTTTTTAGTGGGTCTGGATTTTTTATCAAAGATAGTTGTTATTCTTTTCTTTTTAAGAGCTTTTTCAATCTTGATGGTTTCCACTCTTCCAGACATTATCGCATTTTCAGATCGCGAATGTTGATGCTGATTATTTCAATAAATATTAACAAAACATTTAATTTTATAAGCTGTCAGTTGCTTTTTTACGACAGAGCAGTTGCTTTGCATGCTAAGCATAGCGAGTATAGCGACGCTTTGATTATGAACCGGAACTGAAAAGAAAGCATGTTACGGTTTCGTCCTTCAGGAAAAAACGTGCTAGTGAAGTAGGTAAAAATATCCCAACGCACAAGTTGCCAATTGTAATAATTTAATTAGGGTTGTGTAGAGAATCACAAACTAAATATGCTGGATCATTCATTTCTTCAAGTCCCAAAGTGTTTATATTTTCGTATATAAAAAGTTATATTAATAGAGACTTTTGTGTCTATTGGTACCTGTCTCAATCTGATCATGTTTTCGTGCATTATCGACGGTCATCTGTCACGATGCCATTTGAACCTTAAAGCTGGATTTATAGTTGGACGGACTGTAAACGTAGATGCACTGCAAAAAGATTAACTATAGATTTTATGTACTCTTGTTTATAAATGAACGTAAACGCATGACGTAACGTAAATGAAACGGACTGGAACGAAAGAGTTGGCCAACTTTCATCTTTTACACTACGTTTCTTGCGTCTGGCCAATCAAAATAAAGAATTATGTGTTATGATTTTTACAAGATGTAATTATTCATTAAATACTGGAACAGTCATTCACGTATACTTAAAAAATTGATCTTGATCAGCAGTCTTCATCTTTAAAAAATTATTGTAGGCAGTCTCTACTTTTCTAGTATGGTTTATGGGTCTTGTTTTGTAACGTCTTAGTCGCATAATTATTGTTCTTCGAATTTGTCGACATTTTTCCAATGCTATTGCACAACAACAGTCCCACGGCACCAAGAAACATACCTTTTCATGTATTTCATAATCCATTGTGACACAGAAAACGAAGCATAGATAAATATTTAGAATATAATACAAATTCGAACCAACACAGGCTGTTTATGATTCGTATAATGTGTAGGTTATGTTGAATGTCACTATCACTTCTACCCATGCGCAAAAATTCCGTTCCGTCGATTTATAAATTTAATAATATTTTACAGTCCGTTTGTTACGTATACAGTGCGTCTACGTTTACAGTCCGTCTAACTATAAATCCAGCTTAACGCAGAAGAACGCCGTTTCTTTCTCTTGTAGCTTGCCGTCCGTTGTTATTGTGTTATACATTCTCTTATTCAATCTTTATTTTCACAATTTTCAGAAAATATGTTCACATTTTCAGGCATAAAATCTCTATGAATGACACATTTGTTTAAGAAATATATAAGCGCTTCATGACCAAAATTATTAGAATTGGTATATCAAATCGATCGTTTTCCATACAACCAAAGCATAGATATCATAATATATATACTTACTCTATATATAATATGATTTCTATGATTCCAACCCAGCTCAGAACATATTCGCTTTGTTCAGCATTCACTGGTGGACGTAACTAGTGACGGACACATGACAAATGTCATATGTCAAATACCTTTTCTAACATTCTAATTCTAACCTAACACTTTTTCTAGCTTAGTGTATGGTGTATGACAAAAATTTACCTGAAATGGCTGAAGCAATGAAACAAACCGTTGCAATTATGCTAAAAGGCATTGAAAGGTTAGTGGGTTGAACTGATTATGTTTGGTTCTTGTTGAAGCCTTCTATAATATCGTGTTTTCACTATGTGAAAGTGACGGAATTGCTTATAATTGTATGGAGAATGCTTAGCTATTTTTCGTAGTTGTTCCATCACATGCAATCTCTTTATTTTACAGGTACAATCCTGATAACTTGCCTACTTTGGAGCGCTATGTAGAAGTTCAATCCCGAGAAAATTCCTATGACTTGGAAGCCAATTTAGCTGTGCTGAAATTGTACCAATTCAATCCTCTCGGATTCAATACTGAGATTACATGTCAGATACTGCTGAAGGCTCTGACCAATTTACCTCACACTGATTTTATATTGTGCAAATGTCTTCTGTCTGAAAAACAGGTGAGCCGTACAGTTCAAGATTATTCTCAAAATATAATTGAACTCACTGAAATAGTCCAGTAGAACAGTGGCGGTTGGAGTTGATGTACTGTTATTGAACATATCCAGTCAAATAATCTTGTTCAATGAAACAGTTTATTGAGATATAATTTTATTGTTTTCAGCTATCCACAGAGCCCATAAATCAAATCATCTATTTGGCCGATATCCTGGAGCAGTGTGATTTTCAACTTTTCTGGACTCGTATCCACACCCTTCCGGAACTGATTCATTCCATCACTGGATTTGTCGATTCCATACGAAAATTTGTCTGTCACGTAGTCGGAATTACATACCAGACCATTGAAAGGGGGCACCTGGCGCAGTTACTGGGAGATGTGGATGATAATGTTCTGAAGATATGGGTGAAGAAATACGGGTGGAAGGAAACTGGACCTTTGATTTTCATTGCGAACCAAGATGAGATAATCAAAACTAAGAATATCAATGAGAAAATTGAGTTTGAAAGTGTTGGTGCAATTATGGCATCATGTCGTTGATTGAGTTAATATATTTTTCACTCGAGATTAATGCCTTTTCTTTCAATTAATCTCAATTACTTAACAGTTTTTTTTTATAAAACAAAGTGGTGTACATATCCAATTTGAATAAGTGATTAGAAAGTTATAATAGCACCTTATTTTGAATTTGGACAATTCTAATTGAAATTATGATTCTCTTCTTTGCAACAGTCCTGCCATAAACATCTGAACTATGTGAAGTAACAATGCAAATAAATTGTTGTAAAAGCATATGTTGTTTATACTTCAAATAATAAATACAAGTTCTCTTCAATTCAAGCATATTGCTCAGATTCTCATGTTACCATATTTATGCACATATGCGTGTTCCCATATTTCTATTCAAAATTCGTTGAAAAAATTCTAATTTTCCACTATGACAACAGTTGGAGACAAAGAATTGATGCATAATAATCTTTATTTTCTGTTATAACAATTACATTGTACAGGAAAAGCCGAAGTGAGTACCATATATAAATAAATTATACAAAAATATTAAGGTATAAACTATCATAAAAAAAGTGAGGACTTGACTTGCACATTTAGCAGTCATCAGTAAAATGAATACACAATGTTCAATGAGATTATATTTATATTAAAATATTTTTATACATTTTGCAGAACAATCACTATGAGATTTTTTTTGGATCATGAATAATTTCAATTTTTTCTTGAAGTTAGAGAAAGTAGAACATAATTTCAAATCTTTGGGCAATTTATTGAAAAGAAATAAACCAGAACTATAGTTCCATATGAAAATGAAAACTTTTCTTAGAGAAATGTCAAAACAATCTTTAACTTTTGTTTTTATAATGTATTTATGATCTTTTGGCATATTTATCTTTGTTTTAAAAAATGTAAATGCATAACTCGAATATATAAAGGTAATGACAAAATATTCAATTCACAAAGATATCCTTACAATTTGTTTTGTTGAAATACCGGAGATAGTCTTATTATTCTTTTTACACGCTTTATATTAGCTTCACTTGTATGTTTGTTTGTAACTGGGCGCGATTATGACCCACTTCCAGACGTACGAATGATTTGAAATTTGGCAGGTGTACATAATTCCGGTGACAATGCATTGAGAAATTTTTGTTTGGAAAAATAACAAAATGGCGGCTCCAATATGGCGGACGTTTTTATGGTTCGTTCAAAATTGGTATCTGAGGGTTTTTGTGGTCAGAGATTATGATTCTTTTGTCAAAACTGGAAAATTCAAGATGGCGGCTCCAAAATGGTAGACGAGTTTTGTGATTATAGTCCGATTCCATTCAAAATTGGTATGTGGAGGTTATTGGGGTCCAATAATTTGATTCTTTTGTAAAAATTGAAAAATTCCAGATAGCGGCTCCAAAATGGCGGACGAGTTTTGTGATTATGGTCCAATTCTATTCAAAATTGGTATGTGGGGGTTTTTGGGGTCGGAGATTATGATTATGTTGTCAAAATTGAAGAATTCAAGATGGTGGCTCCAAAATGGCGGACGAGTTTTGTGATTATGGTCCGATTCTATTCAAAATTGGAGAATAATAGTTAAAAAAATTAAATAATAATAGTTTGAAAAACTAAAGAACACGCTTTAATTTCAAATGAGTTTGAAATAAGAATACAGTGATTAACAACAAATTTATTTCATCATAAAAAAGCGTGGGGTGCTTTTTGAGATATTTTCATAATGATTCTACTTTTACCAATATCTGTCCATGAAATATTAACAACAATTGACATCAAGCACCCTACGCTTCTTTACGATGAAATACATTTGTTGTTAATCACTGTATTCTTATTTCAAACTCATTTAAAATTATCTTCTACTTTTTAGTTTAGTTTTCTATTAATGCATGTTCTTTAGTTTTAAACTATTATTTATTTGTACCAATGTGCTTGTGTGGACCAACCAAAACACATGCCTCTACTAGTCTGTTTTAGATATGGAGTATTTGTTATTCATTCAAGATCTTTTGTAGGTTTTTGAATATGTTTAATTTTAATAATTGAGATTTTGAACTGATTTATCCCAGTGTTTTTTCCAATCTCATGTACTGTCAAAATGGATAGCAACAAGTTTGTGCCACTTGGTTATTTGTAGTTTCAAAATTCAGTTCAGGACAAGATTTCTGATAATTGTAGAATTTTAGTGTGTCATTTCAGAATTGAGGTGATGATTGTCCACTGAAAACCACTCATTTAACAATCTCAGAATATCACTAAGCTGATTTTGAAGTGATATTTCCTTTTTGTGAGATATCATTACAGATGTATCATCAGCATATATAACTGAAAGGAATAACCTTACCTTACCTGTTTAAGTCAATGATATATAAGATAAATAATACAGCCCCCAACTCAGAACCCTGTGGTACTCCGATGGAGATGTCAACTGCTGAGAACTTAAATTAATGTTTCATATTTTTATTGTATTGATATTTTGGCAGTTGGCAGTTTCTCGAAAATGTTTGTATTCGCCCAGCGAGCACAAACATTCCAGGGAGGTTTTGAAAATGTTGGCTTGAGGATTTTTTTTGTTCCCAAACTTAAAAGTTTGAAGTATTGTATTTGTTCTTCTGTGGCATTTCTTTGTGTGCCTACTGAAAGGATTTCGCAAAGTCAATTTTTTTTTATGTGTGGATGTTCTTTCTAGACAAGGCGAACTATGAGGTTTATCGCAGTTATTGAATGGTTCTCGACAATTTTTTTTTATAACTTTATTATTTCATACAACAAAAAGTTAAAATGTTCATGTGAATTAAATCTTAGAATATTTATATTTTTCGACCCCTCACTTTCAACTATTTATTTCATTTTGTATTCTTTCATTTCAATACCAATACCTCCTATTTCACACACAGGACAGAAACAATATTCTTATATTTTCAAAAGCAAATGAAACCAATATTATTCATTATAATAAAAACCAATGTCCAAATGACCGATCCACTCATATTCTGCTTTCATTTAAAAATTCCCGCCATGTTACAATTTGGCGTTTCAGTGTGGTTAACCTGATAAACCCCGCAGAACAACACATGACACATGTGTATGACACATGGAATACTGTGAAGCGTTTGGTTAAAGTTTTTTTATTTTTAACTGAGAAAAACGTGGAAGTGTAGTGAACATTACCAATATATAATAGACATCACTGAATAAGTAAATAAAGTATTACATGAATTAAATTTATTTGCATAGTCCAGGAACATAATATAACCTGAAAAGAATATAATATGTATTTTATGATAGGTTGTTCGAATCTGTAATGACATGTTCAAACTGTATCATTGAAGATTCTTGAAAAAAAACTACCTGTTTTCTTTAGACATTTTTCTATTGGGAACTTTGTTAGTTTTCAGATTATGGGGAGTTGGAAAATAAAAACAACTCATGTTTTCCAACAGCCTTATGTGAATTGAAATGTATTGACTCTTCAAATAGAAGAATTTGGTTTGTGATAAAATTGAAGAATCACTGTGAAAATGAATATTTTTCTAAATACAATTTCAACTGAATCTTCCTTCCTAGAGATACAATTGAAATTATATATAAGAAAATATATCTAATCATATTGCAATTATCTTCAAAGTTGGTGGTTAGTATCCCATACAGCACAGGATATCCTGGACGACCAATTCAGATCCAATTCATGTCGGAATATCCTTGGACCATTTTGGATATCCATAGGATATCCAAAATTGGTCCACTGGGGATAGTTCTGTTAATGAAAAAAAAATGTTTGAAGATTTCAATTTCTCAAATGAATTTGTAATTACAGGTGAAGAAGTGAATAATTCCGGAACTATCAACTTTCTCTTTTGAAATGAGTCAAATCAAACTGAATGGTGTCTAACCCTTCCTACTCTCTTAGGGGAAATAAAAATAATAACGGTTTTTCTCTAACACTACCATCCATCTGCTTTCCCCACTCCCCACTGTCATGACCTATACCTATATCTATGATAGATAAGATGTCTATGATATCAGACATCAGAACTTTTCCCCACTAAACGCAAACGCCACCTATCCTATAACTCATGGCAGCTGGAACCACTGGAGCTCAATTCTTAAAATCGCAGGAAATTTTTCTCCAGAGAATTATTTCAAACTTTCAAATTCTCTTGGGAAATATGAAAAGTAGGAATAGTTATTCTTGGACGAGTTAGGAATATGTTTCCAAAAGAAACTATACCTCTAAGTGACGTATATCGAGTATAATTTCGGTAGAATTTATATTTTAACCAATCACATTCTCAGAAAAAGACAGGTTTTATTGTTACCCTGTAAATTATGAATTTGAGTGAGTTTATTATTGGTTAGAATTCTCGTAATGACACAAATTTTGAAATGACAAAGATAAATTTTGTTAGCGATAAACAAAAAACTCTTGATAGTTATTATTGAAAATAATGATGAAAGGCCAATTTACTAAAAAATTCACCCGAATGATTTCTGATATACAAACCCTCTATATGCTCTTGCAAAAGCTGCTCTCTCCTGTTGGTCATATTATTGATAATGAACGTTCCTTCTTGCATTTTCCATTTTCCCGATTTTGTCCAAAATAACAAACGGAAACAATCAAATCTCAAAAAACAACAACAAAGAATCTTGTTCAGCAAATCAATCTCACCAGTGAATTATATATTTCTCCAAGTGAAAACTTGGAGAAAATATTCCTACAATTTTGAAAGGAATCAACTCCTTAAATAAGTGTCAAGAATAGCAAAATCCAGTATTAAGAGAAAATTACGTCATTTTCTCTCTAGAATATTTTAATGCAAATTCAAGAATTGGGACCCTGGCAGTCGGTTTCTGTTTCTGACGTTTCTGTCAAACGTCGATTAGGTAAATTCAGGAACATTTTCGATTGTTTGAAATATTTTGTAGAGTTGTGGCGTGGCTGCGTGGGGTGAAAATTATTTGTGATCATTAGCATCGATTAGTTTAGTTGATTAGTGTGAACATAAACTTTCGGAAGCAAGTGGATTGTTTTAATTTCCAAGGTAAAAGTGATTTTTGAGAGCCAAGAAGATGGTGCCACCAGAAGATGAGATAGCTAGTATATTGTTTTTTCCGTGACTGATTTTGATTCATGAAATCAAAACCTTTTTGTTAATTCATTTTAAAATTAAAATGTTATTTTAATTATAACCAAAGAATTTCAATTTCATTTTGAAACATGTTATGTTATTTCTTCTTTGAATATATTTTTCATTATCTAAAGGCTTTCGTTTTATTTTAGATGTGATTTTTTAATGAATTTTTTCTCATATTCACTCGATGGAATTTCTTTTATATCATGCTATTTTTAGCTGATGAAGTCGAAACAACTTTGAACAAACATTATTCATGAAGATATTTCAACAAGTCTTTTTCAATATGGTGGTTTTGTCCCATCTTTTCATCAAGTGAAGTTACTTTTGTTCAGCTTAGAACAAAAATATTGCTCCAAAATCTATAATTTGATTTTTGCTTGGAATCTTGAATCTTGTCAAATTTATATTTTATTAAAATTGAGAACTATTAAAATTCAACCATAATTTTTCTGTTGATAACTTTTAGAAAACCATTTTTCTAGTTTGAAGATATTTAAATTGTTTGCTTGAAAAGTAACAATAAAGAAAATTTGAGAAAGAACATAACATTTTTAATTATTCATCTACCACTCTCCAATTGATGCTTATCTTGAATACATTTTTTATGATTAAGAGTTGCAATGGCAATAATTATGTAGAATCATGAAGGATATCTCATGGACGTTCGTGATGGATATCCTAAGGACTTCCATGAAGGATATATCATGGATGTCCATGAAGTATATCTTATCGATGATGTCCATGAAGATAACTTATGGATGTCCATGAAGGTTGGCGCTATGAAAGATATCTTATGGACTCCAGGTTAGTGGCCTAAGAATGTCTATTGGACGTCCATAGGATATCCTTTGGATAAAAACTGGTCGTCCATTGGATATCCAAAATATCCTGAATGGTTATCTACTGGATGTTAATGTTTTGTATGGGATATTTCACATCGAATCTGTTTCATGAATGAATTTCTGTACCTCGAAAAAAACTTTATTTTTAGTTCAACATCAACATCCTGACATAATAAATTAATGGAAAAGTTTCACTCAGAATGTGTTGAGTTCGTATTTTCAAGAAGAATCTCCATTTAGATTACATGAATGAACATCCGAAGAGAGGGATGCATTCCAGGTAGTATCAAAATTGAAAAAAAAACTATAAATAGAATGTGACACCTTCAAATGGCTTCAGAAAGTGATCTCTAAAAATATTTTATCTACAGCGATTTAATGTGCGCAAAACGTTTTGAGAATGTGTCTATGAAAAAAGGCTATAAAAAAACTTGGGTCAAGTTTGTGATATCCCAGGTACATCCTAAAAATCGCCACCTACGGCGGACATTGGTTGTTAAAAAGTTCTATTCATGTATAAACAAAACATCGTAGTGGATGTCTCAAAATCTCGTACTTTTAACATCTCTGAGATGTTTGTGTGCTCGCTGGGCGTTTGTTTGCTGAACTTTGCATTCCATAATTTTGAGTTCGAGCAGATGTCTGTCATGATCAACAACATAAAGCCACAAAAAATCCCACAGGACATTACTCTGCTTCAAGTAGCTTGATCATATTCTAATAAAATGAAAAAATGGCAGTTAAAGTACCCTTGCTATTTTGAGAGCCATGTGAATTTTCAGATTTTTTTTTATTCATATATTCAGTCTATTCGAATAAAAACATATCCAAGAACTTTCGAAAATACTGAATGCATTATGGTAGGCATACCTATACCCAGATAACACACATACATCCATCGGATGTCCATTTTGTATCCATCATGTATCCGTATGTCCATGGACGTCCATTGGATATCCATCTTGTATATATCCAATGGACATCCAAATTTGTACATACATTGGACATCCATTTTGTAGTTGTACAATGGACATCAAGTGCCGCCACGTGGTCATTGAACAAACTAAATGAACACAGCTCAATCACATAACAAAACACCCCCTGTCATTTGACCTTGCCCTCGGTTCAGTATGGCGGTGTTTTCAAATTAACTAATTACATTTAAAGACATAATGAATAGAAGTTGAACCCAACCTATGCATCAGATCTATCATTGTCGAGTTATGAAAGTAGAAATTGTATTTACATCATCAATCAAGCAATTTCTTGATCACCCCCTCTGGTGGCTCTGGTTTATAATAATCAGCTGTGCTAAGACAAAGACGAGGGCGCTCGCATATGACGATACGTGACATGACATAAAGTGAAAGGTGACGTCAGTGAATATTGTTTGGAAGGGAACGCCAACCGCCATTTTACATTCATTAATATCAATTAATGGTATTCATCATCAGAGTAAAACCTTTCAAGAAAAATATTATTTACTGTGTCAGTATCCAGGCACAGCATAAAAAATCTATATTTTCATCCTGTGATCAAAGTGAATATCAGCATCACAGGCATTCATCGTTGGTGTTCGTAAACAAATAGTGTGCGCTCCTTATTGCTGTGTGAGATCTGAACACGGTCTGAAGAACTCTATTTCGCCAAATTTGGGTGAGTACGAGTACCTTTCTACCATTTTGCTTTATTACCTATGCAATACGTGTTTTGATTTGTATAATATATGGATCATCATTGTAAACGAAAATTCAAAATTGTTGATAAACATTACAAGCGGTTTATTAGAAATGGTAAGAGAAATAGTCAGGAGGAAGCTTCTCTGGCTCCTTCATCAAATTCATCTTGCTTAGAAGCCAGAAATGTTTCCGGTAGTGACTGTAGTGATAATGAGAATATTTCTTCTCAATCTGAATTAATTATCAACGAGGGTATTCTCAACAATGATGAGGTGAACATGAACCCAATTTCTTGTTTGACGATCAGATGATAGTGTGGATGAATTTGTAGAATACTTGGCAAATACCTCGGCACATACTATACAATCTGGTCCAATCCTTAATCAAACTCAGCCAGAAAATGATCTGAAAATTCTACTAGCAAATTGGGCCTTTAAACATAACATTACTTATTCTGCACTCTCTGATTGATTAGTTATTCTAAAATCCACACATACATCTCTCCCTATTGACTCTCGAACCCGGACAGTATCACCATTTTGGCTTTGAAAATTGTTTGGAAACATTGATGCATCAGGTCTCCGAAGGAATATCTTTTGAATCGAATATAGTAGAAGTTAATATTAATATTGATGGTTTACCCATAAGCAAAAGCTCTGAAAGTCAATTCTATCCAATATTGTGTAATTTATATAAAAATAGAAATGGAGTTTGTGCAGTAGGTATGTATCATGGTACAGAGAAGCCTGCAGAAGCTAACGAGTTTTTGAAATATTTAATTGAGGAAGCATCCTTCATTTTAAACAATGTTTTTTTTAGAAGCAGCTGAAAAAACGTCAACATGTACAGATAGGAAATCAGTGGAGGACGCTATCAAAAAATATGTAAGAAGAGCCAAAGAAAGAAATGCATCTGAATTAAAAGCTGAATCTGCTAACTATTTTTTTTTGTGTTCATGTATCTTTTCTTATAGCAAAAATATTTCAGTTATGTTCCTCTTTGAAAATAAGTCTTATTTTCTTTTAATATTAAACAACTGTAACAACTGTATAATCATAAATCATTTAATAATAAAGATTTTATGAATAGTATTTTTTTTTTCAATCTGAGATAGTTGGGCACCTGGTCCCTATATACTATTTGATACTATCAAACTACTCTAGCCAACCTAAAACAAAATATTTCCAATAGAAACTCACTGGATGTCTGATGGACGTCCAATGGATTTTCATGAATAAATATACGTTGTATATTCAGTGCTGGACTGGATATAAACTGGATGTCCAATGTAAATCCATTGGATGTCTGATGGGTATTCAATAGACTTCCAATTGGAATGGACATAAAATGGACTTCCAATGTTTCGGACATGTATCATCCAATGGATGTCCATTGGACATATACTGGAGAATGCTGTACATCCAGTGGATGTCCAGGGTATCCACAGCTGGATGTCCATTGGTTGTCCGATGGATTTACTTGTGTTGTCTGGGTACCTAGTTATCTGTATCATTTTGTCAACCTGCTTTTTATTCCCTAGAATTACTTTATACATTTTTATAAATCCCGGAAAGGTGAAAATGATAAATTGAATCTAGAAAAGTTAAGGGTTTTATCAAAGATAGCAGAACATGCCTCACTAAAAAATTTGGAATTTTAGAACCACATGATGTTCAGTATTAGTTTAAGTCGGCTCAAAAGTACACCATTACAGGCGGGAGCACGGATAGAACTTTTCTGTTTGTTTTCAATGAACTCGATCAGGAATATAGAGTGTTATATTAAACATGACAATTATCAATTATATTAATTTGGGACATGTTCATGTTCACTTCATTTCCATCTATTGGCCATACTCAATCTCATGTAGTTTGTTACCTCTGCTACAAAGATTGACATAAAGATGTCGCTGCGTTTAAATTCAATCCATTGGGGACTTGTTTTCTCTCGTGCAAACTAGGAAACTCCAATTTGCATATTGCTAGAGTTATTGCTTGGCAATGGAACCACAGTTTTAGACATCAATGATACAAATTTCCCTGGATCGATAATATTAGATTATCTGCGTATAAATAAAAAACCTGACATACCTATTAGGTTTGTTCGTTTGATTAGTCAGTAGCTATAGATCCATATTCAATTTTTTTAAAATGGGAGTCTTATGTGGGTTCAACTTTGGGATGGAACCACGCTATCTAAAAGTGAATGTTAGTTTAGAGACATCAAATATTGGGTGCCTTCATCATCAGTGCGTGTTTTCATGTCTATTCCACGTCAAAATCTACTTCTATATATCCTTAAATTGGAATTGAAAGCAGTGTTGTTCGAAAGACTTAGACTCAGCGATTTGATATTGTTGTTTTGATATTTACATACACTGCCAAGGTAGCTTACTTGTTTTTAAATTTCATACTTTATCATTTATAGTTATATTCTTTTTTATTTTATTTACTTAGCGTACCCCCGACGAACGACGCTTGGATCAAAATATTACTACTAATATATTAAAATTGAAGGGCCAATACATATTATTTTTTTACTTTTTAGTGTTTTTTTTGTGTCGAGAGTTTAATTTTTTTATTTATTCATATAATACCTATTAGGAATACCTACTGTCAGCACTGTATCACGTGACTTTTGTTATTCATGTCCATATTCTTCTTGTGCCTACGTCACTGGTACCTTTGCGTGATCACAGACGGCATGTATCATTATCCTAATTATTTTCGAGCAGTGGAAAGCTATGAGTTGCATGAGTGTTTCAATTCTTATTCTCTTGCAGGCTATATTCCTTTTTTGTGCTCTCACTTATTCACGTTATTACTCGTTCATTGGAGTCGCCAAAAAACTGCGGATTTTACTTTCCTGGAATTACCAATCACATGCTGGATAAAGAAAAAAACTTGTTCGTGTTATGAAACATGGCTGATTTCATTTCTTCTTTAGTTGGTTGTTCAACAGCAAAAGTTTTGTTATGACATTGATGAATTTTATCATCACGAAACAAAAAAAAACGAAATCAGATAGCTACAGAAATTGTATATTCTTCCCACCTCAAATAGGGTGTGGGAGAATCCAACAAGTATAGTGTTGAAGATGTAGACTAATCTGTTGCGCTACCTCTAGTCCATCACAAAATGAAAATAAAAAACTATGAAAAATCGATAAGCGAGAAAAAAAATTATATATTTCCTATCAAATTTTCAATCATTTGGTTAATGAGCACGAATGAGAGGTATGCTGTCCTTCGAAGGGGACGTTAAGATGACGGTCCCGAGTTCATGGATGTTGAGCTCGTGTTGGAAACACATTTTCCTACTACCACATGGAAAATGACAAATAGCACACTATTTAATTACTTCGAAAATGACAAATATCACCCTAGGAAAAGTAAAATATCACTCCAGAGTGATATTATGTTAGTGATATAACGAATATATTCGCATATTTCTGGACATTCGCATCCGCATTCGCAAAAATTCATGCGAATATTTTGCGAATATGAACGTCAGAAAAATATATGTGTAAATAATATTAGGTACTTCTTTCGAGAATATTCATTGTTACATAGCTTAAATCTAGCTCGTTCAGCATAGCAAACGTAAAATATGTCATATTTCACTAGAAACTGATTTACTCATGTTAAAAAAATCGCTAATCACGCTGTAACCTCTAACTAACCTCAAAATAAACTTATTTCAGTCTACGATCTGTCAATAGGTAAACAAACAGCCATCGGCTTTTTTCGGATCAGCTCGGCAATTCTCGACGACGACGAATGTGTGCGTGCGATACGCCCGGTAAGTCAGCTGTCAAATTTCACCCATAGATAAATGACGCCAGATTTAAAAACTGAATATTGGCATTTGCTCTCGCGAATATCGGTGACAGATATTGGCATTCGCGAATGCTAAAAAATGGTATTCGTTACATCACTAATATGTGTATTAAGATATATCTATATTAACGCATTTTTGGCGGCGATCGGTTAGTTGCGACTCGGTAGGCAGTCCACAATACAATACAATATGTATTGTATAGGGCATTTTTCAAAGTGTGCTTTGAAATTAATATTGCGAAAACATCAGATAAACTTTTGAATTGTGATTAAACTTATTACCTATATAAGAAACCGTAAAAATGGTATCTAAAATTCCATAAAACAAGGATATAGAGATTGACAGTGATGTTCAATTTTTTTTTTTTTTTATATGTTCTGGTTCCCACGAAAAGGGATATCCTGTAATGTTCAGAGAACATCGTGGGAACCAAGGGAAAGAAGGTAGGAGTTGGTGTTCTTCTTAAATTTCTGGAGGTTGTATGCCTCGGGGAACACCTCCCTAGGCAATGAGTTCCAAAGCCTCGCAGTTCGTTGGATGAATGAGTCTTTGGAAAGTGATGTTCTGCAGGTCTCCAAAGTGACCACGAAGGGGTGTGAAGACTGAACTTGACGGGTTAATCTCGAAGAGACTGCCAAAGGAGGAACGATTGTTGATATTTCAGAAGAGCATCGCCCATGAAAATATCTATAAAATAGAGACAAATCGCCAACTTTTCTACGGTGTTCCAGACAAGTGAGCGAGTTTGTAAGCGAGGCATCACCGACGAGACGAATTGCCCTTTTTTGGACAGAATCCAATAGCTTCAGGATATGTTTAGGTGCCGCACTCCAAATATAGGAACAGTATTCCAGGACAGGTCGGATCTGTGCCTTATAGATCATAAGCAGCTGACTGGAGGTGAAATAGCTCTTGGCACGAAACAAAAAACCAAGTTTTTGAGATGCACTTTTGGCAATGGACCTCACGTGATTTTCCCAGGAAAGGTTATTGCTGATAGTAATACCAAGCATCGATATGGATGACTTCAGTGGTATGGTTACTCCTGACAAAGTTATGTTAGGCACAGTGAGATCGGCTTTTCTAGAGAAAAGACATGTTTGTGTTTTGTTTGCATTGAATTCTACCAAGTTATTGGATCCCCATTCGAGAATTGTTGCTAAGTCCATATTTATATTGTTAACATTTCTTCCTCGTTCATTTCTGGTTTCACGGGCTGATATAGGGGCCCTGGAAGAGAAAGCGGTATGGAGGGTACTATCATCGGCAAAGCTGTGTACGGGACATGAAGTTGCTTTCAACAGGTCGTTGATGTGAAGTAAAAATAGTGTTGGTGCTAGAATGGATCCTTGCGGAACACCAGCATTTATGAGTAGAGTGTCAGATGAAACTCCATCGACCACTACATGGAGAGACCTGTTTGAGAGAAAACTAGCAAGCAGAGAACACAGCTGAGGGGGCAAGCCATAAGATGGAAGCTTGGCGAGGAGTCCCTGGTGCCAAACTCGATCGAAAGCCTTGGAGATATCTAATGCCACAGCTAAAGTTTCTCCATACTTTTCAATAGATAGCTGCCATATATGTGAGACGTATGCGAGCAGGTCACCAGTTGATCTCTGATGGCGGAAGCCATATTGCCTATCATTGATAATTCCTGAGTCTTCCAGATATTTCATGAGCTCGATGTTGATGGCTTTTTCCATGACCTTTGAAATAATAGATAGCAGTGCGATAGGTCTGTAGTTGCTAGGTAGGGCCTTTTTGCCTTTTTTAGGGGCTGGCTGTACTCTTGCGATTTTCCAATTGGACGGAAATACCCCCAAATTGTAAGAGTGGTTGAACAACTTGCAAAGAACAGGTGTTAGTTCGGGGGCACATTTCTTGAGAACAATCGGCGAGATTCCGTCAGATCCACAGGCTTTGTTGGTGTTGAGACCCAGCAAAATCTTTCTGATAGTACGTTGGCGAAAGGTGATCTCGGGCATGTGACTGTCAATAGGTGTAATGTTCGGGGGTTGTTTTCCCGAAGAATCCAGAGTGGAATTTCCAGCAAATAGGTGCGCAAAGATATTGGCTTTTTCCTGGGCAGTCGTTGCTAGTGTTCCATCTTCTTTGGTTAGGGGAGGAAAAGAGCTGGAAGTGAAGTTTCTTCCCACAGCTTTGGCGAAAGACCGATCAATGTACAGCAGTCGCCTTTTAATCAGGCGAGAAGGTTGGATGCGCACAACGCCGATTTCATATTTCATAGTTTGATTTGTGCTCTGATGCGATAAGATAATGGCAAATAAATTCAAATATCATACACGCCTATGGTCATAACAACGAATCAATAGAATCAACCGGTCTAATGACAGCTTGCGCCGACTTTCGCCAGGATAAATGAATATTACTGTACTCCACCTGAAATTAAAGAGGCCGCAAAATTAACATCACTGAAATTACTGCCTGAAAAGTCCAAAAGGAGGTACGAATACGCTTACAATCAAATTCTTTCATGGCGAAGAAATAAGGAAATAAGTGTCCTTTTGCGAAAATGTTCTGCTTGCATATATGGGTGAACTTCCCAATAGAATCCAATGCTCAACATTATGGACTCAATTTTCTATGTTGTTTTTAAAGAGGAAAATTGACGGATTTAAACCGGAAAAAGCCAAAATTTTAACGCGACAAGAAATAAATGAATTTATAAATGAAGCTTCTGATGAGATCCACTTATTTACAAAGGTAATAAGTCATGGGTATTTAACCAAAGTCTACCAATTTTTTAAATTATAACTTTTTAAAGGTTGTGTTTTGGTTATGGGCATGTCGCAAGCAACAACTTACCCAGCTATGTATAAATAACAATGAAGATTTGGTGTAAAGAGAGTTGGTGGCGTGCAGACAAGAATTTTTAAATTCTAGAAAAATACATCCTTCTTTCTAGAATATAAAAATTCTCTTCTGCACGTCGCCAACTCTTTTTAATGGTCGGAGATCCACACCTGACCCATGCCGAAAATCGCAAAATGTCGACGACGCTAGGTGAAAGGTAAATTGGATCTTGATGATCATTTGATAGCAAATGAGTTCGCTTCCCCCTCATAACTTTCCTTAAACACACTAACATTAAATTCAGGAAAACGATATCCCGATCGCGGTTGCGTACCTACGTCCTCGGTAGATCAGTTGGAAGAACCCTTGAGGTCGTGGGTTCGATCCCCGCCCGAGGATGTCTTTTTCTAGAATTTAAAAATTATTGTCTGCACGCCGCCAACTCTCTTTACATTACCCAACTAACATTATAAGAAAAGTATACCAAGCAGAGTGGTAGAATGCCTTGAAAAAGTCCGAATTTACCTATTTCTTACCAAATATTCAACCTTCAACTACAAACTAACTCCAAAGTTATAATTCGAGTTATAAAAACCGCAACTGAGACCACCGGGTCTCCTTCAAAAAACCATAAACTTAATAGGCGTAGTGGATAGTATGAAATTACTTGTTATGAACTTCAAATATACCTTCACAGAGCCTCAGGGGTCAAATGTGAAATTGAACTTACAGGGAGTACTTTCTAGTGAATATTAACCTAATTATTGTCTCTTGTATGTTCACATAGTCAGGGAATAAAATAGTCGGTAAACAGGTCTACTATACACTCTACATTAGCTATTTTGGCACCAATTAAGTAGCCTGGGCATTTTTTGTCCTAGTTTATACCTACTGTTCCACGATGAGGGCGAGATTACTACATTATTTGTCTTATAAGACTAAATGTCTACAACGAAGTCAAAGTTACCAAAAATAAATTCCTCAAAGTAACTTGGTCTATTATCAGATATTGAAGCCCGCATCGTTTCGGATGAGCATGACATGATACAATTTACTCTCCTCAAATAATTTATTTTGGAGCTGAATTTTAGAAATCTATAAACGGCCAAGTGGAAATTCGAATAGAATTAATAAACCATACAAGTATACCACCATTTACTATCGATTAGCTGCCAGAATGGGAATATAATCGGAACCTACACTTCCCAAAGTCCAAAGATCAGAGCCATCATGTTACTTATGTGGTACATAAGAATATTCTACTATGTGCTCCACGTCTTTTAATGACTTCAACTATTTCAAAACATTCATCATCCATTTTTATGAATAAAATATGAAAGCAAATGAGTGTTAACCATCGACGGAGGCAATACAAAACAGGCTTTATGTTAGGTTATGCCGGAATTGACAGAATGAATGCATAGATAAGGTGCGTTCAACAAGCTTCGTCTGTCGCCAGCGGTAAACTACTGCCGTGACGTTTTCAATGGTACGACAAGATGAAATTCAATGAAGTTGGTCCAGCTGAAGCAAATGGGTAAAAAATTATTGAATAAAGTGCAAGAAAACGAAAGCAAATAGCAAAACAATAAAAGATTGATGTGTTGAAACGATGACTTAAAAAATTTCAACACTAATCATGCGGCGTCCGGAAACGTCGAATTTAAGTTTTTAAGCAAATCATAATATCTCGATTATTTGACAAACAAATAGAATTGGATATTTCCGAGCACGGCATTCTGCGAAGTTAGCATTCTAAGAGTACTTTCAGACTATGCGGAACGCGGCCATGTCAAACTACAATTTTTGAGCCAATAACTACACACCATTTGATATTTAAAATTTATTATCCACGATTCCAATCCAACCAGAGAACGGAACGTATAGACATATAGCATGAAAAAACATCCCATAACAAATTTGTATTTCATCACGTGACCACGATGTGAAAGGGTCTGAAATCCCAAAACAAGGAAAATGGACTTCAAAGTCAGGAATGAAGGTTACTTTCGACTTTGCATAAAGCTTATGTGTTCTCAAAGTTGAAATTTTAGGAAAATCCGACTTAAAGGTCCCATATGGGATAGACTCCATATTTTTTGGCTTGAAGCGTTTCCGCCAATGGAAAAATGATCCATAATTTTCTTGAATCGACTATATTTCAATGATAGATAGTAAAAAAATTGATGTATATGATATGTATATACATACTTCATCTATAAAATTAGTTTCTGCAGTGTTTGATGGAAAAAGTTGAGGAAGTACACTTAATTTTATGAATTTTTTCCATACAAATTTGATATTTTGAAGGAGCCCACTTGTTTTACATAGTAAAATTCAACATTATCGCAGAAAAGTTTGTATCGCAAATAAAATTCGAACTAGATGTGAATGCGAAACCATCACTTGCATACATAATTCTGTGCTGTACGTTTCTTGACAGTCCTTGTTTCATACGCCATGTTCATCTTCATAGCTTTTACGAATAAACATGTAGGTTAAGATACACAATATGCAGTAAACATTTATTCTTCTAACCTTCTACTGTTTGTTTTAATATAGTGTTTATAACCTAAAATAGGTAGAAATGACACTAAATTTTTACCATCAGTCGACTATTCTGAAGTTATTTCTTGTGAATATCTAAATCCAAATTCAAATCAACAATTGCTCCCTTTGCATTGAAATTTTGTGAGGACCAACTGGCACATCCATCCAAATCTCAAGTATCCCACCAGGTGAATTTCAGACTTGGAAAGCTGAAATTATGGGTTTGCTGAAAGGATCGAGTATTCAATATATATATATATATATATATATATATATATATATATATATATATATATATATATAACAAGTATCACTGGGTTCACTAGCGCTAGTCGTTTGAGAACTTTCAAAAAATCCCAACTGATTTTTTTTCTATTTTGGTCGACGATTGATTTAATGGACTAGTAGTAGTAATGGATGAAATAACTAGTGGTCTTCAATAACTCTCAAAATAAATTTTCTCAGATTATGATCTGCTGTTGATTATACACAAAACAGTATAGCCATAATGAATGCCAGATGAGCGAGAAAGTGTATATGGCCATCCTCTACATTTATTTATTATTACTTCGATCGATCGATCGAATGTTCATAGTAAAAAATAATCACAGTACTTCACATTTCACTCTGACGCAAATTGATACCTGAACATTAGAGATTTGTCAATAATATCCAGCATTTTATAATATAGTGAGCATTCTGCCTCAATGTTGTGGTGTTCTTTGAAGTTTGTCGATGCTCCCCTCGCTGTCATTTTTCACTAAAATAATCAGTACCGATTGAACCACAAAGCTCTTCAATATTATTTATTTCTCACTGTATAGCTCCGTATGTTTTCAAGTGTTTATTAAAAATTCAACATTATCATACTTACATGAATGAAAATTATTTCTTCTTTCAGATCTTTTGTGAAATATTTTCTGGAGTGAATTAACCACAATTTCCGATATTATGGATCACTTGAGTTTCTTCCTGTAATATTTTGTTATGATTTTTTTATCCGAACTGACATACTCACTCATTTTTTGAACTGAAACCTATATACCGTCTGCTATGCTAGCAAATACGAATATTTTTTAAAAGTTCAAGTTATCCTCATATAACTATGAGATGATCCCCATTCAGTGAATACGTACTCAACTTCAAGCTGACTTTCTTTATTATACATTCAATCTATGGAGAATTCATCGAACGCGTTGAGTTTCGAAGAAAGAATATTTTAACGAAAGCCATTTAAAATCTTTACAGAAATCTGTGACACATCACAGAGGGCTGATTTCATGCCTCTTTCCTCTACTACCACCTATACAATAGGTGTACCGGGTGACAATGGGTCTAGGGCCATCTCCTTCACTTATCAATCGATTTGAATGAAATTTTATACATAGATATGATACACAATTTCGAATTGACAGACATATGAAAACAAAATGGCAAACGTCCGGTTTCGCCAGAATAGCCACCAACTTCTATTTTTCAAATGGAACACCCTATATGTTTGATGTTTTTCGGATTTTACGGCTCAAATTACATATGACGATTTGCCAAATTTTCATTTTACAATTGAAAAAAAAACAATTTATTTTTAGCCCAGGAGGCCTTGATCAGGTTAAAATCTATACTAATTTACATCAGTAACTCATAGTAATAGTAATTTCATCGATAAGATCAATAACATATCCTACAGCAGGAATTGATATTTTCTGAACGCATTTTTGCCCGTTTCCCTTGATACATAGACTAGTTCTATTTATTGTACACCTCATCACATTTATCAGTTCGTGAGCAAGAATTTCCTGAAATGCGCGCTCAACTCTATCTCTCAAGTCTTCCAAAGAAGTTGGTCTCCTCGAGTATACTTCGGATTTTATGTGACCCCATAAATAAAAATCAATAGGAGTTATAGACCATTTGTTCCAGTCCATCTCTTCCCATAGGTATCACTAAGATATTGCCGAACAATATTAGCATTATGTGGTCCTGCACCATCCCGCAGAGAAAACATATTTTCCCTGATGTTCTCAGGTAAATCGTTGATATTATTTTGAATATCGTTCTCTAAGAATTGTAGATATCTTTGGCCCGTCAAAGGCCCGTCGGAAAGAATTTGTCCAATGATTCTTGTCCCTATGATTCCTACCCAGACGTTAAATCCAAATCTTTCTTGAAAATTACCTTCTTTTAGCAACCTAGGATTTTCTTGAACCCAATACCTTGTATTATTCCTATTGAACATACCATTATTCGTAAACCTAGACTCATCTGTAAACAGTATCTTCGGGTCATTTTCATATTGATGCTAATGCAAACTGTATTTATAGGAGCAATATTTATGTTTTTTCAATACTTTTCTGGTACTTTCCCTGCTGATCCCACATTCAATTTCCAATTCTCGCACTGAGGCAGATGGAGAAAAATGAACATATGCTAAAACATTAGTTTCCGCTTCTTCACTGACGATCAAGTGGATGTGGTTTCGATCAGCTGGTTCTTTCCTTAGCATCATTTCCAATTTCCTGAAATAGGTCCTCGATGGGTGCCGTCTTAACGGATAACGAACGGCGTATTGCATTGACAGCGGTCTTCTGACATTCTCCGTATATCAACATCATATCGATTTGTTCGTTTCGAGAATAACGATTATTATTTTCAATTTCAATAAAACTTTTTACAAACGAAAAGAAATGACAAGTAAAATTGGTATTTTACTTTTGACATGACATTAATCACCTACTGTTTTCCATGATCCCACGGCTACCTTTCATTTTATCAAACCTAAACGGATAACTCATTGGAATTTGTAGGCATCGTATAAAATATTGTACAAATTAAATAACTGATCGTTTGTAGTTTTGAAAAAAAAAAAGTGGAACACAATGAATTGGTAATTAAATTCTCTATCGAATGGCAAGATGACCCATTTGAAAAAAAAAATATTTTTCGTTAAAAATGCGTTTAGAAAATTTTAATTCCTGCTGTAGGAGTTGTTATTGATCTTATCGATGACATCACTATTACTATGAGTTACTGATGTAAATTAATATAGATTTTAACCTGATCAAGGCCTCCTGAGCAAAAAAAAATAATTTTTTTCAATCGTAAAATAAAAATTGGGCAACACTGTCGTATGTAACTTGAGCCGTAGAATCCGAAAAATATCAAACTTACAGCATGTTCTATTTGAAAAATCGAAATCGGTGGCTATTCTGGCGAAACCGGAAGTCGGCCATTTTGTTTTTCATATCTATGTACAAAGTTTCATTCAAATCGGTTGATAAGTGAAGGAGATGTAGGCATGGCCCTAGTCCGATTGTCCGATTGTCGAATATCAAACAACTACTCTCCTGGCAAATGCCTCGACGAACAGTGGATTATATCCGATTGATAATCGTGCAAATTCCTACAATGTTACTATGTTTGTTGCGAAATTAACCAATTTATTCGGGCTGACCACCTGCAGACCATGATTTGAACAAACTTCAGCTGATTGTTTTCCATGGATGAAAACTACCTAGAATAATATAATCGCCATACCTCCCAAACCAAATACAGCCTTCTGAAAATACACTATGTGATAAGTAGGTATCATGTTAGGGTGTGCGTGATATGAAGAATGCTGTTTCTTTTTCCGGAGAAATCATGTTAATCATTCATGTATATTATTTTATTTCATGAAGTGGCATAAACATCCTTTTCATATTGAAAAATGTCGATGAAACGAAACGAAAGTCCTTGGGACACTGGTTAGAAGTCACGAAACTTGAAAAATACAATAAGGGGAAAATAACTAACCCCTCACTCCTCCCAAAATACAAATATTGCCGAAAGTTGGTGCATGTGCCATGCGATAATTATATTAGGTGAACTTAGAATCGTGCAAGTCAAACAGCATACAGGGTACGTCAAAAAATATAAAAATGGTACATGAGTAAAGTAACCTTATTTCAGAAAATTCAGCAAAATGTTAATGAGAAAAGTTGTTTAGAATTGGGCGTTATGCCTAGGTACCAAAACATGGCCTCCCAAGATTTTTTTTCACTTAAATAATTTCACAAAAAAAATTATATTCACCCTAAACAATTCCATGAATTATTCAAAATCAAATCAATTTTGCATAACTCTGTTCAAATTCAAGCATATTTGTAAAATTAACTTAGATTTTAGATTTTTTAGGGAATCACAAACTTCATGTATGTTGCAACGATATTAAACATAACTTTAAAATTATTTTTAACAGTAGTAATGATGATATGCATATTAAATAACTCTATTTTAAAGTGCACAATTTTTATTTTATGTGTTTATTAAAAAACTATACAAATTAATCGACAAACATGGAAGCTTACGAAAATAAAATCGTGGAAACCCATGGAAAAAAAACAAATGAGGGTTGAAAGTAAACATTATGACAGTTTGGTGTCATTAATTTTTCATTCTTGAATAATTATTGTTCGATTATTAAGTTGATTTGATTTCAATTGCCTCCTCCAAAATTAGTTTTAATATGTGGAGATAACTATAGACCAGTGCGTGAAGCAGCAGATATTTTCAATAAACGACATCCAGACAAATAAGTTCACTATTGAACTGTAAGAAGAATTCTAATTAATTTCAAACAGACTGTAAATATAATCAAAACTTTTTAACAAAAAATTAAACCGACGAAATACGGAACTGAAAAGTAAAAAATAAAATAAACCTTCTTAGTCTCAATAACTAAGCTCCTAAACTAATGTAAGTAACTAATTTTGAGTCGGCGCCTGACGAACAATCAACGAAGATCATTGAATTACTTCAAAAAAATTATCAGAATGTCACCGCGCAACTCGATGCCATCATTTTACCTAATTCATTTGCTTGTTTGTTTGGCGCCGACTCAAAATTAGTTTCTTACATTTATTTTTAACTTTTCAGTTCCGTATTTCGTCGGTTTAATTTTTTGTTAAAAAGTTTGAATTTTTTACTTTTCAGTTCCGTATTTCGTCGGTTTGATTTTTTGTTAAAAAGTTTTTATTTTTAAATTTTTTGTGGCTGAAATCTACTAATTACTACCCACTTGTTTTTTGATTATTTCCAAAATACTTACTTACCCACCAACTATTACCAGTTAAATAATATGATTATCTACTTTTACTATTTGTTGTAATATAAATTATTTTTGTTGTTCTGGTTAGTTTATTTCATTACTTTGTATATCATTCCATCCTCTCATAGAATATAATGATTGTGATGGATGTAGGAGAACAAAAATAATGACAGTAGCGATCTGTCATTGTCAACTACATATGTGTGCCAATGTTCACAAGTGAAAAATCAATTATCCCCTGTTTTTCTACCCGTAAGGGTGGATAGTTCCATTCGAAATCCAAATATGATCAGCTATGAGGTATACCCTATCTAATAAGAAAAGAATCATCCAAATCGAAGAACCCAGTACAAAGTTATGCCTGATAGAATCGGTTAACGGACCAGAATGCAGAGGGTGACTGATCAATATCCTTCATTTTGCTACCCTTAGGGGTGGATTTCATCTTTTATATTCAAATGGGACTAACTTAGAAGTACACCCTATCCACTGAAGAAAGAATTATCGGAATCGGATGTCTCACTAAAAAGTTATGCGTGGTCATACATACAAAAAAAAAATACGCGTCGACTAGAGAACCTCCTCCTTTTTGGTTTCGTCGGTTGAAAAAGAACGCACCAAAACTGAATGTACTGAAGAAAATTAATTAGAAGTAGGTCAGGCAGTTGTTGAAAACCCTAGAAGATCCACCCAAGAAGTTTTTGCTTATACAGGTGTGAAAAAAGCTCTTTCAAGAAGATTCTTAAGAAAAATAAATATCATGCCTATAAGCCAAAGTGTATTTGCACGTTTCAAGAACAAGACTATGCATTGCGATGTGACTTATGCATGTGGATTCGAGAACAAATAGAAGATCAACGTGATTTCCATCGATCCATTCTTTTTGGGGATGAATCCAGGTTCACAACAAATGGCGTTGTCTCTTCCCAAAACGGTAGGTGGTGGTGGAAAATCAAAATTTTGTCATTGCCAATAAAAACCAAACGTGTGGTGCGGTATTATTAACGACAAAGGACGAAATAAATTATTGTTTTCTATGGGGGTAATTAAAGCAAACAAGGATCGACCATTTCATAATGTTGAGGAGCTTGAGAATTCGATTCGATTTAATTTCAGAAATATTCCAGCAAATGTATTGCGATCTCTCATAATTTAAGTTTTTTAATAACAAAATGGTATTCAAGTTGGAACATCCTGTATGGTAAAATCAAATCAGAAGGAAACATAACAGTGACATGTCAAAAACATTTTGATGGAAATTATAAAATATAAAATTTTGAGAACAGAAAAGTGGCAAATATGAATTCTAACAAACTCTGAATATATTATATAAGCTATAGAAATGTAAATTGTGAATAAAAAAAATTTGAAAATAAACAAAAAGTGAGAGTTGCCAAGAGGAAAAATAACAAGCTTTGAGGAGATGAAAAATTATGTTAAGAAACGAAAGCCGTACAAAATTCTGTAAAACAATAAATGACAAAATACAAGAAAAACTGAGGCAAATCATCCATTATACCAATAACCAGAAACAAATAGGAGTAGAAACTATCAAGAAAAAACCACTCACCTTCAGAATACAGCCTAAGTCCTATCCGTAACATTGCCATTAACAAAGGGGCCTTCCACAGTGGAGCTGCAATCTTCAATATCCGAAGAAGACTTCCAGGATTCACGAGAACACTCAAGAGAAGGAAAAACAGGAATTTTTTAACCCAGAACTAAACAAAGTGAGCGCATTCGTGCCAGACACTTCTTTCGGGTATTTTGATGACTTTTATCCATTCACTTGAACATTATCATTTGAGCATTATCTCTTATTCATGCTTATAAACTGAGTATAACCTTCAAACGTATATTTACTAGTTACTTTTATTGCACATGAGCAAAGATTTTGACAACTTTATTTCACTGTTTGATTAAATTAAGATATATTTCGCAGGTTAGGAAATTTTAAGGATTCATTTGAATAAAAGAAACATTTTTGACTATTTTCTGAATTCATTATTTATCTGTTTGATCACATTACCATAAATATTTCGACAAAACAGTACATTGAAAATTGACTTCAAGCAGAGCAACGAGTTGGCACTACTGAATCCTACCTTGAGAAGCAGAAACATCATTTTCCATAGGCGTACCGACTGAGGTGGGATAAGGTAAAAGAATACAGGTAAAAGAGTATTTGAAAAAGGGTACGAAGAACATAGCCGGATATTTATTGATGTTATGATTTCTTTTCATAAATTTTAAATAAAAATAAATCATTTAATCTAACGTATCACAACTACTAGCAAATATTTTTTTATGATGACTAGTTATTAATAAAAGAGAAATAATAAAAAAATCCCAATAATAATAACAATAATAACATCATCATAATAATTGACCACCAACAAGGGCCAATAATTATAAATATTCAAGTCATCATAATATATGTATATATATATATATATATATATATATATATATATATATATATATCGATGTGTGATCTTGACTGACTCGTTTAGAATACTAATGAGTCGTATTAGGGTTGCAGTCAGATATCGTTCTTGTATCAGGCCAGGAATATTGAAAGAATACTCTTTGTTACTTGTCGAGCTTTCGGAAAAACTTTATTCCTTTATCGGGACATCTATGGACAAAATGTAATCATCACAAAAATTATTGAATGAAAACTAAGAAATACTTACTAACTTGAGATTACACGTACTAAAACTAGAAAACATACCCTTCATGGAGAACAATAATAAAATGTTGAAACATAAAACACAAGTTACATCTGTTTTGACTATTTATATATCGTTATGATAAGAAATATTTGTTCAATGTAAAAAGAATGAAAAGTGATATAATGATACTGTAACGAACCTAGGCCGGACCTGTCGCCTAACGCGTTGCCATCGACAGCGATGAGATCATCCCCGGAGATATTCGAGAACCATCCAGTCGCTCTTCCGCGGAAAACAACGGTCAATATTGGAAACAATTGGAACATGCCGTCGCCAACTGCCGGAATTCGAAAGATCGGGAATCCTGTGACGGAGATAAATAGGTAGCCCTCAAGATGGTAAGGACAGTCTGAACGAGCCCATACGATCGAGCTTTTTCAGTGGCGTAGTAATATAATTAAATTGTAGATTAAGGTGTGAAATAAATTAGTAGAACCGTTAAGTTTATTTACGTTCAATTGGTGTCGGAAGTGAGATTTTGAAAATAAACAAGTGATCGAGGAGTGGATAGTCAGAAAAATAAATTGATAGACCTTTCTGTACGCCCAAAATAGACAGGTGGTCCGGTTTTCGCGAAGTGGACAATTGTGCGTGGGAATATAAACTGATACGCTGTTCGCGTGAAACAGAAAATAGACAGTGGCCCGGTTTTCGCGAAGTGGACAATTGTGCGTGGAATATAAACTGATACACTCTTCGCGTGAAACAGAACAATAGACTGGTGGCCCGTGGAAAAGAATT